>WOXC01003758.1:60000-294873 GCA_011680675.1 Gymnobelideus leadbeateri | reverse complement strand
CTCTTGGCTGACCTTTCTAGTGTTGTATCTATTCTCTTTCCTCAAGGATTGTTATTCTTCTCAGCATTAATTATTGTACTGCTATGTTCATATCTTTTCTGTCCGTGTGGTGTCCATTTCTCCAGAAAATCACCCACTCTTTCATTATCAATACCTTATTCTTATTCCTTATTCCCTTGGGACCCTGCCATGTGAGTTGATTATTTGTGTAGATAAATTCATTTCTGCTAAGATAATGAATACTTTAATGTCTTATCTTTCCAGAAGAAAATGCCAGGCTCTCTTTCAGAATTAAGATTATATTTTCTTTTGTTCTTTTGTTTGCCGTGTGTGTGTGTGTGTGTGTGTGTGTGTGTGTGTGTGTGTGTGTGCGCGCGCGTGGTGGTGGTGGTGGTGGTGGTGGTGGTGGTGGTGACTTCCTTATCTGTCTATTTGCCTATTCCATGGACCAGCTCCCACCTGTTCTCTCAACCTTCCATTACTTAAATGGCTCCTGAAATCACAGAATTTACACATTTATTAAATATTCATTTTTATTAACTTTTTACATTGAAAATTCCATTAGAGAAAGTACTATGCCCCTTTCTAAAGAGATAATATACTTTTAATGACATTTCTTTACTTAAGTTTGTCAACAAACATTAGAATTATTTTGCTAAAAGAATAACACATATTCACAGTAGAGCAACGTAAAGTTATATTTGAGATAGAATCCTTCCTAGGACACTAAGTTCTAAGTTATTTCTCTAAGTCTATTGTTACCTCTGTTTTGATATTGGACAATGTACATTGTCCAATTTAATTATGCAACAGTTAGAGAGGGACTCTTTCTGCCTTCCTTGACTACCCCCAATATATGCCAAAATGGCAGATATATGACCTTCCTAATCACAAATTAAAATTTTACTTTAAATGCTATTTACCAAGAAGCAACATTCCAACTCAGAAACCTGACCTAAGTCTTTAGACTGGTAATCAGCCTCTAATTAATAAAAGGCATAGGGAGGTTCTGATCTTTATTACAGATAGTAATCTTTCAGAAATTAACATTATGTTGATAATCTAGAGAAATACCAGGCTTCGATTTATTGCTAGGGCAAAGTGAAGCAAAGGCAGGACTATGCTGGAGGCAGATTGAATTGGCTCAGGAGAATAAATTATAAAAATTTCCATGTGAGCATTTACAATTCTGAAAGTGAAAAATGTGACAAAGTAAGATTTGATTTATTGTTTTATTTTATTTTGGTTTTGGCCAATACTTAAGGAAGTAATATAGAGAAAGTAAATAATGCAGATTAAACTTAAAGTGTTACACATACATTTTTCTCAGATTGACAGTTGTTTACATTGACAAGCAGACCACTAGACAGATTACCAGTCTCTTCAGTCTTTTCCAGAACAACTTAGAAGTATCCAATGAAGAATTCCATTATGTCTCATACATTTACTTGGCTCTTTGTTAGTATTTTGTTAGCCTTTTAATATTCATCTCCAGTCATTATCATTTACATTAAACTGAGAATGTTGAGAAAATTTTAAAGCATTTTCCTCACTATAATTACACTAAATATATTTTCCACCTGAAGAAGTATAAACTTGAAAATACTTACAGTTTAGCAGTCCCTAGATTAGCACAGAACACACTTACTATGGGTCCCTTCAATATGGGTAGTTGGGTCATGGGAGTTGTAGCTGACCACTGTGGAGGCAGAAGGGCTGTTAATGCACTTATCAGTCGTTCCATGATTTCTTAAGATCCCATCAAGTACTGCACATAAGATAATGTTTTATTTTCATTTTTTTCAATACTTATCCAAAGATACTTGAAATATTTGATGTGATCGGGGGGGGGGGGTTATTTTTTTTTTCTGTAATCGATATTTTCTACAATTGGTTTATCTGCTTACATTCAATTACATTACATGACATTATTCCTCAAATGTTAGCTAATCTTTTTCTTACCCAATCTGACTTATTTTCCCCTATTGCACACTTTGACTTCACCCTATCTGAGGCTATTGCCTTAGGGGCTGGATCTCTAAGAGTCTCAATTTACTTCTACACTAAACAAGTCCACCAGCCCATGTCTCAACTCCAAGTGATTTCTGGGTAGAAATAAATGGTCACAGATGTATTCTGAGCCCTCTCTCTCAGGTTCAATGGATTGCCACAGAACTTCATGCATATATTTCCTGTCTAATTCATTTTGTTCCTCAGTCCTATGATCCAGTGGTACAAAGTGTGACAGCAATGCTTTCTCAACCTGAGAATATTTTTCCTGTTCGAATTTTTGTGTCAATGGGAGAAAGAAGTAAAGATAGGAAGTTGAGTTTTGTTCTAATCCTAAATTTCTAGTAGCATGATGTAGGGTAGAAGATGGTTTATAGAATGAATTTATGTTAAGCATAAGGGATTATTGGTCTTTGCTGTATATTCACTGATTTTTTATTTTGTTTGAGTTATCAATGTCCTAGATAGTGGAGACAAGTGAAATTGTTTTATATCTAGTGCCCAATTCCCATTTTGGAGAGATTATAAAGGTCTTGAGTAACAGAGAAAATATATAGGACTTTATCTTCTTTGAGCCAAAAGTTTCCATCTACTCTTTACATATATTCTGTTTCTCTTGTTATTAACATTCTGTATCCCCCAGAGCAATGAAAATTCCTTGAGTGCAGAGATTATTCTTTACTTTTTTTTTAATCCCTAGAATTTAGCACAGTGAGAAGATTATGACATAGTATATGCTTAATAGGTTATTTTTAACTGATAAATTTCCCATTATAATTCAACCTGGAAAATCATGCTATTGATTTTTATTGGTTATTTGCACCATGATTTGTAATCTTTTTCCCCCTATGGTACATCCTTTGTTTTAGCAGGTAATTTTTATATTCTGTGGCAAAGAGGGTGATTCTGTTACTATATGCAATTGAGAAGCTTCATAAATTTGCCAGATAAGTTGACATCCATCCACTAATAATCCAAGAAACACTTCTTTAATAATTCAAAACCCTCTGTATGTAAATTACCTCAAAATTTAATCATGCTAAGTGTTTTGACAATATCAATTAAATAAGATATAAAATGATGGAAATCACATTTTCCAAAACACAATTAAACAGAAAAGACATCCTTAGATTTCAGTGAAGCCTCCTCTTAGACTTGTCTTATTTGTCTTTGGTTCACATGTAATTTGGGAAGAAGTTGACCCTATTATTTTGAACAGCAAACAATAATGTAAATAATGTAAACACATAAAACACTGTGTCAAAGGGGATTGTAAAAACGTGTGGTTTCTACAAAAACTGAAAGGGCAGATGATAAAGTCAGTCTCTCAGCCAACTAAGCTTTAGCCCTGATTACTGTGGGTTTTTTTTCAAGAAGGTGAAATATATTTCCTCTTAAATTCATGTACCATGCCTTACTATTAGTAATTTCAAAGATTTAACAATATTTTCATATACCACACTTAATTTTATAAAAAATATACATTACTTACCTCACCTCTCTTGAAAGTTCACCCTTAAATGGCCATATACGAGGTATCACTATGTTAATTCAATACGTTCATCATTCCATCAACTAGATATTTATATTTCCTATGGAAAAACAAAAGCCCTCACCATCATCAACACTCAGGGAAACAAATCCAAGAGCAGTTACCTACGCCAACTAACAATTTATTGCCACTCACAGGAGAAAAAAATCCATCTAGCTGATGCATCAAGGCCCTCTGACTGAGAAAGAGGAGGTAGTGTATGTCAGGCAAGTCTAACCACCACCACCATTATTTTAAATATACTTTCCCATGGATAGAACACTGGCCCTGAAGTTAGTATGATCTGAGTTCACATTTGGCCTTATACCCTTACAAGCTGTGTGACCCAAAGCAAGTTATATAAAATCAATTTCGCCCTACTCCCACAAAAATATAGATAGGTAGACAACAGATAGACAGATCAATGAACGAATGACAGTATGAATGAATGAATGGATGAATTAACACAATTTCCCCTCAGATCTTTTTGGATCCTGAAACCAAGGTAAGGAACCAAAAACCAGGAAACTTGTGAATTGTTTTTTCTCCCAGATTATTGTCCTCAGCCATCACCTTGAGAAATCTCCTGATGGAGATGCAGCCTAGCATCTCCTTCTATAGGTACTAAAGCCATATGTATTGAAAATCTAGGATTGGGTGGAGTCAAGATGGAAGAGTAAAAACACATACTTCGAGTGAGCTCCCATTCTGATCACTCCCAATACTTGTAAAAAATATTACTCTAAACAAATTTTATAACTATAGAACCAACAAAGTGAAAGAGAGAAACAAATCTCCCTCTGAAGGCAGCCTGGCAGGCCAACAGGAAGTGTCTACTGCACCAGGCTGGAAGCCAAGCACAGTCCCTATGAGCCATGTGGTTCTGGCCCCAGGGCAGCCCTGATTCAGCAGCAGCCACAGGAGACTTCAAGAGAGTGAATCACCAACAGCTGTGGCAGTATCCAGACTTCTCAACCCATAAACACCAAAGAGAAAGGGAAACCTCAGTGGGGAACTCAGTTGGAACAGGGGTACAGAAAAGCACAGCATGGCCTCTGCCCCTTGGGTGAGAATTGGTGGAGATGCAACGTCTGCAATGTGTAGCTGTCTCAGGAACTCCTGGCCTGCAGATGTAAGGGGACCAAGCTACCCTTAAGAGGGTAATCCCTCTTGTTTTAAGCTGCTTGAATCTGGATCAAAGGCTTGGAAGGTGGCCCTGGGGTATGTGGCCAGGGTGCCAGAGTTTGAGGGGGCTGTAGAGAGGGTGCCCTCTTCATAGCTCTGGCAACTGAAAAAAACTGAGAGATTTGGGACAAAGTTCTCTCCATTATGTAAACAGAGTTCTACCTTGGTTAAGAGCTCAAAAGTCAAATAATTGACTGGCAAGATGAGCAAGCAGAGGAAACCCAATCAGACCACAGATTACTTTTAAGGGGACAAAATATATCAAAGCATGGAATGGGATGAAGACATCAAAATCAGAAGTCCTGCATCAAAAGCTTCCAATAAAACTATGAATGAGTTACAGGCCACAGAGGAGCTTAAGAAGGATTTTGAAAATCAAGTAAGAGAAGTGGAAGAAATATTGGGAAGAGAAATGACAATGATGCAAGAAAATCATGAAAAATGAGTAAAATCCTGCTAAAGGAGACCCTAAAATGCTGAAGAAAATAACACCTTAAAATAGACTCACTTCAAATGGCAAAGGAGGCCCAAAAAGCCAATGAGGAGAAAAAGGCCTCAAAAATTCAAATTTGCCAGATGGAAAAGGAATTTCAAAAACTCACTGAAGAGAATAACTCCTTCAAAATTAGATTGGAACAAATTGAAGCTAATGACTATGAAAAATCAAGATACCATAAAACAGATCCAAACAAATGAAAAAAAAAATGGGAGGCAATGTGAAATATTTCATTGGAAAAACCACTGACCTGGAAAATAGATTCAGCAGAGATAATTTAAAAAATTATTGGACTACCTGAAAGTCATGATAAAAAAGAGCCTAGACACCATTTTTCAAGAAATTATCAAGCAAAATTTCCCTGATATTCTAGAACCAGGGGGGAAAATAGAAATTGAAAGAATTCACCCATCACCTCTTATAAAAGATCCCAAAAACAAAACTCCTAGTAATATCAAAGCCAAATTCCAGAGTTCCCAGGTCAAGGAGAACACACTGAAAGTGGTCAGGAAGAAACAATTTGAGTATTGTGGAAACACAATCTATTTAACACAAGACCTAGTAGCTTCTACATTATAGGATCATAGGGCTTGGAATATGATATTCTGGAGGTCAAAGGAGCTAGGATTAAAACCAACAATCACCTATCCAGCAAAACTGAGTGTTATGGTTCAGGGGGAAATATGGTCATTAAATGAAATAGAGGATTTTCATATTTTCTTGATGAAAAAACCAGAGTTTAACAGAAAATTTGACTTTCAAATACAAGAAGCAAGAGAAGCATGAGAAAGTAAACAGGAAAAAAACATAATGAACATATTATAGTTGAACTATTCACATTTCTACATGGAAAAATAATAATTGCAACTCATAAGACTTTTCTCAATATGAGGATAGTTGAAGGAAATATATACGTATACATATGTATCCATCCACATATATATATATGTGACTGTGTGCATATGTATGTACATGTATGCATAGACAAAGGTATAGATTGAGCTGCATATGAAGGGATGATATCTAAAAAATAAAATTAATAGCTGAGAGAGGAATTTACTGGGAGAAAGAGAAAGGGAAAGATGTATTAGTGCAAATTATCTCATATAAAAGAGGCTAGAAAACTGTTACAATGGAGGGGAAGAGCAGGAAGGTGAAAGGGAATGGGACAAACTTATTCTCATTGAATTTGGCTTAAGGTATTCAATAACATATTGTGTATCTTACCCTACAAGAAGGCAGAGGGTAACGGGATAAGAGGGAGGATAATAGAATGGAGGGTAAATTGAAGGAAAGGGTAGATAAAAGCAATTTTGAAAAGGGACAGGGTCAAAGGAGAAAATACAATAAGTGGAGGGTGGAATATGATGGAGGGAAATATAGTTAGTCTTTCACAATATAACTAATAGGGAAATGTTTCCTGTAACTGCACATGTATAATCAATATTGAAATGCTTATCTTTCTAGTGGGAGTGGGTGAAGAACGAGGAAGGGAAAAAACCTGGAACTCAAAGTTTTAAAAATAAATATTTAAAAAATGTTTTTACATGCAACTTGGCAATAAGATATATAGGCACTGGGGTATAGAACTCCATCTTGCTCTACTAGGAAGTTAGGAGGAGGGATGTGGGAGGACATATGAGAGAACAGATTGAGGGAAAGGGTACTCAGTAGCCTTCATATTTTGTAGTGGGGGGTAGAGAAAAGTCTGCAAGAAAAATTTGTAACTCAAAATCTTGTGGAAATGAATGTTGAAAACTAAAAATAAATAACAAAATTGGAAAAAAATTAAAAAAAACCTAGAAAAGAAAGTTTTTGTCACCAAAACGCTTTACAACATTAAATGGTTTGACATCGTAAACTTTTTTGGCTGTATCAGTAGAAATCACATTAAGCAAGTAGCATTACCACAATTTTGCCACTGCAACCTAAGGAGCATAGGACCTTTTCATCTGACAGGTATCTGAAACTTTTCATATGTACTAACTCCCAATTTTCAATGTGAGCTCCCTGAGAGATGACATAGCTTTCCTTTTCTGTCAGTATCCCAACACTTAGAATATAGTAAACACTCAATAACTGATTCATTTAATCATTCATTCTTCAGTTTTTCTTATGGACCAATTATAATGTCTAAGATAAAAATGTTTTTGTATACAATTTTTCTTAATTTCTTTTTTTCATGGAGAAAGAACTACTAAATTTAATTGACTCTAACATACTGTTGCTTCAGAAATTTAATACTCCATTACCTTTTCATCACATAAAGTTCCTCTAGGATATAGAAGGCTAAGTTAGCCAGCACAACTTCAGATAAAAATCAAACCAAGCTGGAAAAGCATTAGCTATGAAACCAGTAATTGAATGAGATAACAATTAAATTAAGTTAAATCTGGTTCAAGTTGGCCACAGTAGAATAAACATTTCAGACATAGCAACTATTGAAAACCATCTAGTAAATTTGGGGTTTGTGATTTCTTTTGGTAGAAGTATAGGAACACAATTTAATTCCTTGTAGTATTGAACAAATTGTTTTCATAAAATAAGATTCTTTCAATCTTTTAAAAAAATCAGGATTGGCGGTGCCAAGATGGCAGAGGGGAAGCAGGAAAATTCCATGAGTTCCCCACATAACCACCTCAAATACCTATAAATATGACTCCAAACCAATTGTAAAGCTACAAAATCCACAAAGAGACAGAAAGAAACAAATCGCCCACCGAAGGAAGTCCAGAATGAGGACAGAAAGGGTTCAATCACAGCATACTGGTAGCCAAGCCCAGCCCCCTGTGATTCCACGGTTTCAGCCCCAGGGAGGCCCTGACCAGCAGTGGCTGGAGAGGACTTCATAAGAGTGGACCACTAGCAGAAGTGATGGTTTCCAGAATTATCAACCCATAAATGGAAAAGATAATGTAAAAGGTCAGTGTGAAACTCTGTTGGAACCTGGCAGGGGGGTGGGGAGACAGAGCATGATCTGGCTTCTGTCCCCAAAGTGAAAAGCAGCAGAAGGCATTGCATCCATGTAGCGACCGTGGCATGGTGGCTTCAGAGATGCTGGCCTGTAGATTGTAGGTGGACTAAGCAATCATTCATAGTGTAATCTCTCTTGCTTAACCTGCTTGGATCTAGATCACTGTCTTGGGTGGAGGTGCTTTGGTGTTTGACCAGTGAGCCACAGCTAGTGGTGTCTTTAGAGAGGCACCCAACTAATAGCTCTGCAAGCTGAGAAAACCCAAGAGATTTGCGACAAAGCTCTCTTCTCTGTAAGGATAGTTCTACTATGGCAAAGAACTCAAAAGTCAAGTAATTGAAAGGCAACATGAGCAAGCAAAGGAAGCAAAGCAAGCACAGCAATCAAACCTTAGATTCCTTTTTTGGGGACAAAAAGGATCAGAGCACGGAACAGGAGGAAGACCATGAAGTCAGAACCACACCAAAAGCTTCCAAAAAATGAATCAGTTACAGGCCATGGAGGAGGTCAAGAAGGATTTTCAAAATCAAGGAAGAGAAGTAGAGGAAAATTGGGAAGAGAAATAAGAATGATGCAAGAAAATCTTGAAAATCGAGTCAACAACCTTACTGAAGAAAATAACACCTTAAAAATAGACTAATTCAAAAGGCAAAAGAGGCCCAAAAAGTCAATGAGGAGAAGAATACTTTAAAAAGCCTAATTTTCCAGATGAAAAAAGAATTTTAAAAGCTCACTGAAGGGAATCATTCATTCAGAATTAGATTTGGAGCCAATGGAAGCTAATGACTATGAGAAATCAAGATACTATAAAACAGATCCATACAAATGAAAAAAAAAAATAGAAGGCAATGTGAAATATCTCATTGGAAAAATGACTGGCCTGGAAAATAGATCCTGCAAGAGAATTTAAAAGTTATTGGACCACTTGAAAGAGGTGATCAAAAAAAGAACCTAGAAATCATCCTACAAGAATTTCTCAAGGAAAATTGCCCTGATGTTTTAGAACCAGAGGGCAAAATAGAGGTTGAAATAATTCATGAATCACCTCTTCAAAAAGTTCCCAAAAAGAAAATTCCTAGTAATATTATAGCCAGGTTCAAGAGTTCCCAGATCAGTGAGAAAATATTACAAGCAGCCAAGAAGAAATAATTTAAATGTTGTGGAAACAAATTCAGGATAACATAAGGTCTAGCAGCTTCTACATTAAGGAATCATAGGGCTTTAAATATGATATTCTGGAGGTCAAAGGAGCTAGAATTAAAACCAAGACTCACCTACCCAGCAAAACTGAGTACCATATTTCAGGGGAAAATATGGTCATTCAGTGTAATAGAGGACTTTCAACAACTCTCTATGAAATACCATAATTGAATAGAATACTTGACTTTCAAATACAAAAAGCAAGAGATGTATGAGAAGGTAAAAATGAATAAGAAATCATAAGGAACTCATCAAAGTTGAACTAGTTACATTCCTACATGGAAAAAATGATTATTTTAATTTATGAAACTTTTCTCAGTATGAGAATAGGTGAAGGGAATATAATGTGTATACATATATTCATACATACATACATACAGATAGATAGATTTACACACATATATGTATGTATATATATATATTATATATATATATCTGTATAGGGGTGCAAATGTGTGTATGAATACATATGTCAGTGTGTGTATATATGTGTGTGTGTGTGTGTGTGTGTGTGTGTGTGTGTTTACAGGTATACATAGACAAAGGGCACAGAGTCAATGGAATAGGAAGGGACGATATGAAAAAAAATAAAATTAAGATTTGAGAGAGGAATATAATGGCAGGAGATAGGGAGAGACAGAATAAGTTAAATTATCTCATATAAAAGAGGCAAGGGAAAACTATTACAATGGAGGGAAAGAACAGGAAGGCAAAAAGGGAATGGGTCAACCTTACTCTCCTTGAAATTGACTTAAGGAGGGAATAACATACACACTAAATTGGGTATCTTACCCTACAGGAAAGTAGGGGGGAGGGGGACAAGATGAGGGATGATAGAAGGGAGGACAGTTTGGGGGGAGGGTAGTTAGAAGTATGACTTTTGAAATGGAATAGGGTCAAAGTAGAAAATACAACAAATCAGGGGCGGGATAGGATGGAGGGCAATATAGTCAGTATTTCACAATATATACGCTATGGAAAAATTTTGCATAAATACACTGTACAACCTATATTGAATTGCTTATCTTCCCAGTAAGGGTGGGTGATAAGGGAAGAAGGGAAAGAATCTGGAATTCAAAGTTTTAAAATCAAATGTTTAAAATTATTATTATTATTATTATTTTACATGCAACTGGGAAATAAGATATACAGGCACTGGGGTATGGAGATCCACCCAGTCCTACTGGAAAGTGGGAGGATGTATGGGTGAGGATATAGGACAGAGCAGATTGGGGAAGGTGGTATTCAGTGGGAGTGCTGTTTTGGGGTGGGGAAAGAGATAGATGGGGAGAAAATTTGTAACTCAAAATCTTGTGGAAATGAATGTTGTAAACTATAAATAAACATAAAATAATAAGTAAATAAACAAACACGTAAATAAATATTAAAATAAGAAATTTCAGGATATTCTTGTAACTTTTGTAGTCACTTAATTATGTTGGAGGGCAGTTAGACAGACATAGGTGTATTCTTGTTGGAGCTCTGGATAAAAACGAACATCTCAGGAGTAATTTGTAATTATGCAACTAAAATGACTAAAATGTCCCTACATTTTATCCTGAGTATCCTATTTTTTTAAGGAATCTACTATAAAGTGAATTAATAATGTAATTACAGCAAAAAAAAAAATGTCCTTCTGCTTGAAGTCTATCCCCTTTTGCAGGGTCCTCATGTAGTTTTCCATCATTTTTGTATGACTTTGTATTGGATTGATTATAGAAAATAGAAACAGATTTTTCTGCATTGTAGCTTGGTTGTCTTTAGTTCACAATACAGACACTGCCTCATGTCACTGAAATACCAGGAATACTGCTTAGATGACAAAGAGAAGTCTAAAATCTCTGAATGTTCAAAAATCAAAAAAATTTTCTATTGATGGTGGTTAAGGGGGAGGATGCCCACCTGTCAAGTGACTATCTTTTATTAGCTTGAATAGAATGTCTCATTTCTAGCTTGTTAAACATTCAAATGCTGTTTTCTATACTAGTTTGCTATTTTATACAAAACCCACAGCATATAGCATAGTCTCTTCCGTCAGTACCAATATACTTCATGTTTATTGTTGCTCCATTTCATCCAATGACTTTCACTACTTCTAAGTCAATCAAGGACATTTTGCTCCTTTTCCTTGATTGACAGCTTAATTCAATAAACCTTTTCTCACCTGGTTAAGATAATTACTTTAGATTAGGTAGGATCATTGATTGAATTGCTTACAAATATTAACACTGCACATGGTCAGGATGTAGGTCAGTCTAATGTGCCTAATATGGTTCTTAAGAGAATACTTTATGATTAGATATTAATTGGTGCTATACTTTGTGATAAGCTAATACTATTCTATTTTTATTGTTAGGTGATAGGTATATAATTATGATAACAAAAATGAATTAACTAATTGTAAAAAAATCAGAAATTTAAATAAAAAAGAAAAATAACTTGAGAAAATTGCAATTAGTAAATTTAAACACAATATCTTGAAAAAAATTAGATAAAGTTTTCATATAATTGTGGTATGAAATTGAGCTTTGATTTTGTAAGCTAAAAACAACCATTCCCAGATTTTTATCGCACTGCAAAGGACTCGAGCACACTGTTTTCTTCTTTCCAAATGCTACACTAGTTAAGCACAGAGTGAATTATAATGAAATATGTGGTCACTTGGTCTTAAATTCTTTATCTACATCAAAGAATGAATAAAAGGAAAATTTTAAAAATGGCTGTGCCCTACTTCCATTGTCATAATTTCCTTGGGCATTTCAATATCTTGTTTAGCCATCCTCATGATTAGTACTTATAAAAAGCATCCATTAAAGTAATTATATTTTATTTATCAGCTTTTGTTGAAGACTATGCAATTTTAGAGAATTTTTAAAAAACCTATATATGAATCTAGGTTAAGTTGACATATACTTATATATAAAATTACTTTAGTTCAAATATGGGAATAGATAAGAATAGTGAATAATATGTCAAAAATGGATCAGGATTAAATAATAAAATTGGTTAAAATACTTTTATTCTGAAACTACACATTAGCCTCATGCATACTGACTCAGGAAAGAATAATAAAATGCCAATAATGAGGAGAAATTAATTACACCATAAAGCATTAAATTTAGTTTTTTCTACAGAAATGAAACAAAATACTGATGGGAGATCTATTCCTGACTCAACCTTCTCTGTATATAATGACCACGAAATTTTAAAACTAAAATCAAAATCAATAGAAAGCTAGAAAAATATATGAAGAAATAAAGTTATATATATATAAAACATGATCCCAGCTTTATCCTGCTTAAATAAGTTTTAAATAAACACAGATGTGGATTAATGGAATGACATTGATGCTAACTATAATAATTTCATGCAGAGGCTTAGCCAGTGTATATTAACTGATAAAAAGAAAAAAAAAGAATTTGAAAAAATTAATCCCCAACTTTTGATTTGGAGGCCAAGATTATATGTATGATAAGCTACAGTAACACTTGATAAGGATAGAAACTTGATTCTGCATTCTTATGGAGGAGAGCAAATGTTTATATGCAGAATTGCCTTACAAAATCAAATTTAGCAATAGAGGATAAAAGGTAATGGAAGGAAATCTTAGTGAGAGATCAAAGTAACCATAGTCATCCTGAAGTCATTTATGAATAAAGCTAGAAGCAAGGAAAATTATGGAAAACATCTCTAAATACCTAATCACATATTCTATGTCTTCGTAAATGTTGGTAGAACCACAACACTTGGACAGAAATATCATTAACTGAGTTTCACTCAAGAAAAAATATAGAGAAGAAAATGAAAAGAACAGATACGATTAAATGAATGACAATGAATTAGTGAAAAATGAATGAATTAATTTAAAAGCATTTAAAATATGCATGCACAACTTTTGGCCATGGGTATTTAAGGTCCTTGGGCCCCTTGTGGGCACACCAAAATTCAGGTGGCCAGAGAAAATGGAGAAGAAAACATTCTTTGTATGTAGAGGAAATCCTTTGATCCGTTGATTTGCTGCTAGCATCCTGAGGGCCAAAAGCTAGCAAGTGAACCTCAAGTGCAGGCCTGATTTAAAATAGGGTTACAATGTACTCAAGCTGTAGGAATTAAAATACAAAAGTAAAAAGAGAGTCTTTGCACTAAAGGAAGTTTCTTTCTAATGGAAGAAATAACATACACAGAGAGTGGTGATTAATGAGGGATACTTTGGTAGGAATGTTACTAGAACAGTGAACTGTATCATATACAAGTAGATTGGAATACTCTAACCTGGAACAGTTGAAGAGTTCTTTTCATCTTGGTTAAGGTTCCAGAAGTGGAAAAAAGGGGAATGGGGCAAAACAATGGAAAAGGGCAGCAAGGAGGTTGTTGAGGATGTGGAGAAGGTGATAAGAGAGTAAGAAGGCAAAACAATACATGGCATAACTTTTATGAATTAGTGGTCTGAGACATGAAGTCAATAAAAAGGAAACAGGGTACCCAGGGAAAGATTTACCTTCGAAAATGGGGGTTCTAAAGCTTGAATCCATGGACACCCAAGAAATTAGTGGATACAATGTCAGGGTGTCTGTGAACTTAAATGGGAAAATTTACATCTTTATTATCATTATCTTCTAATGTAAATATATCATTTCCTTCAGTTAGAAGTATAGGCAAGAAAAATCATTTTGACAAGGGTTATAAAGACTTGACCAGACTAACAAAGGGGTCCACAATACAAAAAAGCTTATAAGCCTTCATTCTAAGGTATGATCACTGGTATAGTCATTAATGTGTTTGGTGAACCTGTTGTTGTTGTTCAGTTTTTCAGCATAATGAGAATAAAATTTGAAGATCCCTTAATATTGCTAAGCTGAGAGGTATTTAGCACCTAGTTCAAATTAAGCCTCTGCTGATGTTAAAGGGACGGGCTGAGCAGGGTTGAGCAATAATGTATATAAGGAAAAGCCTAGAAAGGGAGAGTCAGATCTTCTTGGAGCTAGCTTTGTGGAGGCAGAAGCTGCTGCTGCTGGGGAGGCTAAAGAGGAAAGCTCCCCGCCCCTGATCCCAGGCTGGAGAGAATGATTTTGATTTTGGGAAGCTGGGTGAAGTGAATTTGATTCTGGGAACCAGCTGGAGCTGCCTCAGACTGAGGAAGCATGAATGTGATGCTGGTACTTTGCATGAATCTGTTTGTTGCTTTGTTGAGCCTTAACTTCCCAGGAACAGAGACTATGAAGGATGTAAGGTTTACTGCATGCTGTGAGCTTCAACGTGGAACAGGAACAGCATGGAGAGCTGGACAAGGACTTGGGACCTGTCTGCCTTTGAATCCAGGTGATAGTTTGGTGAATCCAGGTAGGATCTGGGATGATGGAAGCAGATCCAGAGAATCTGAGAGACCACCCAAGTGAAGCTGAAAGAAGACTTTACTTGAATACTGTGTACTGACTGAGAAACTGTAATTTACTCGTGACCTAGGGGTGGAGGGCTTGTGTATTTTCTGATGATTAAATATTGAATGATAATTGAAAAGTGACTAATTTATAACTTAGTGTGCTTCATGAGTGGAGAACTTTGGCTATTAAACTTTGTGTCCCTTAAGGAGGCAAACATCCTTAAGGATGATTGAATGATTGAAATGATTGAATGATTGATTGACTAAATGACTTCTTTGTTCAAAAATTTTTTACTACTGTGGTGAAAACTATGTGGCTATTTTCTGTGATAAGTTGTTGTGATTACTGTATTTTGATTACCTGTACAAAGTTGTAACATTGTGAATGTCATACCTTGATTTACTGTGAATGATTTGCTCTGATTTGTTATTGTTATTTGTTATTTCACTATTTCACTATACTATGTAATCAGAACTTAACAGCTGTTCATAGTAGCATTTTTCTGGAAACTGCTCATGCTTGGCTTTATATTCAGTCAAGTCCAAGTCTTCATGACCACATGGACCATAGCATTCCAAGTACTTCTATCTCCTACAATATCTCAGAATCTGTCCATGTTCATGTTGATTGTTTCCATGAGAGTTATCTATCCATCTCATTCTCAGCTGTTCCTTTTTCTTTTGGTGTTCAATCTTTTCCACTATCCAGATCTTTTCCAGTGAGTCCTGTCTTCTCATTATGGCGACAAAGTATTTCAGCTTCAGCTTTGGTATTTGATCTTCCTGCAAATAATGTCAACTAATTTCCATAAGTATTGACTTATTTGATGTCCTTGATTTCTAAGGAATTCTCAAAAGTCTTCTCCACCACAATTGAAAAATGATAATTCTCCAGCCCAGAACAGGGATCTAAGGGAAAGGGGGGGGGGGTCAGGCTTTCTCCCCCCATCCCCTGCTTCCTTCACCGCAGCCATTTTCTTTCTTATTTTTGAATGTGAAGTATAAAAATAATTTCTATATTTTCTATTTTTCTCTCTCTTATTCCAGGAAGAGCAACCAAGATTTCAATCTGTGGCTGACAAAGGAGCTCATCATAATGCACTGGAGTGAATGTGCAGGGACCATGTCGAAGATAGCTTTCACAGTTTCTGGGACTCTCTCCCATCACCGCAAGGAGAGAAGGCATGCTTAGATAAAGGCACAAAGTACATCCAGTATATGAGAAGGAAAAACCACACATACCAGCCAGATATTGATGACCTCAAGTGGCAGAATGCTCTACTGGAAAGACAAGTCCATGCACTGGAGAAAGCCAGGTCAAGTGCCCAACTTCAGACCAACTATTCTTCAGACAGCAGCCTCTACACCAATGCCAAGGGGAACACCATTTCTGTCTTTAATGGGAGCTCAAATTCCAGCTCTGAGTCAGAGTCTGAAGAGCCCCAAAGCAGAAAGAAACTTTGGATAGAGGATAGATAAACAGAGTGGGCCAGTAATAAAAACAAAAACAAACAAAAAAAACTGTCTGTCTCCTTCATTGTCTCCTCTCCCAGTTCATCCTTAGACCTCTCCAAATACTGAAATCTGAATCCAAATTGACTCTCCTTATTCTGATGATGTCTATTTTGCAAAGCAACAGATTCATAAGGTAATGATCAAATTTTCCTTTGTGTGTCTTTCTAAAAAATAGAGCCAACTGATTTTGTATATAAATATACCAAGAGCATCTTATCTGGTACTAAAACCACAGACAAGTTCAGGCCCCTTCTGTTTCTCTTTTTCCCTTCTGTTTTGGTACCACCAGCAATTTTCCATACCTTTGACAGTACAGACCTTTGTCACCAAGGTGGTACCCCCACTTCTTAGTACTTTATTCAGATTTTCCATGGCTCTCCTTAAAAGGAGCAAGTGTCTTAATTTCTCTTCTACAGTCATTATCTACAATGATCTTTGAGACCTAGAATATGAAATGTGACACAGCTTACATTTCTTCTCCTTCTATTTGTCAGGAAGTGATGCGATCAGTTGCCAAGATCTTGATTTTTTTTTATGTTAAACTTCAAACTAACTTTTACACTTCCTCCTTTCACCTTCTTTATTTAAAGAGGCTTCTTTATTCTTCACTTTCTAAACTCACAATAGTATTGTCTGTATATCTGAGATTGTTGATATTTCTCCACCCTGGCATTTTGCATGATGTATTCTACATATAAGTTCAATAATTAAGTTGACAATATACAGCCTTGTTGTACTCCCTTCCCAATCTTAAATCAATCAGTTATTCCATGTTTAATTATGACTGTTGCTTGTGGGTTTGCATACAGGTTCCTCAGTAGACAAATAAGAAGATCTAGTACTTCCATATCTTTGAGGACTTGCCACATTTTGTCATGATCCACAGTCAAAGACTTTAGTGTAGTCAATGAAGCAGAAGTAGATGTTTTTAAGGTACCCTCTTGCCTAATCCACTGAATGTTGACAATTTTATCTCTAATTATTCTACCTCTAAAAATGAGTCTCTTTTTCTAGAAATTATTAGTTTACATATTGCTGAAGCCTAACTTGGAGAATATTAAGAACAGTCTTGAAACTGTGTGAAATGAGTGCAATTGTTCAATATATTTTTTTAAAGATTAGTTTATATCTCAATCTTTTCCAATTCACTGACCACTGTTGATTTTTTCAAATTTGTTGGCATATTGAGCATAGTACTTTAACATCATCATCTTTTAATATTTTAAATAACTCAGATGGAATTCTATCACTGCCATTAGCCTTATTGTTAGCAATGCTTCCTAAGTCCCTCTTGACTTCATTCACTAGGATGTCTGGCTCTACATCAGTAAGCACAGAATCATGGTTATTGGTGATGTTAAGATATTCTTGGGGGCGGCTAGGTTGCACAGTGAGTAGAGCACCAGTCCTGGAGTCAGAAGAACTGGAGTTTGGATCCGGCCTCAGAAACTTAACACTTACTAGCTGTGTGACCTTGGGCAAGTCACTGAACCCCAATTGCCCTCCAAAAAAAAAAAGCAAAAAAATACATTTAAAGATATTCTTGACTAGTTCTATGCTCCTAGTCAACCCTTCATCATTTATCTTTCTTCTTTTAGCTTGCTCCCATTTAAAACTTTTATCATGTCCATTTTTCCATGAACCATTCTCTCAATATCTCTAATTTTCTTGAAGAGATGTCTTGTCTTCCCCATTCCATTGTTTTCTTCTATTTATTTGCATTGCTCATTAATGAAAACCTTATCTCTCCTTGCTAATCTCTGGAATTCTTCATTTAGTTGAGCATATTAATTCCCTTACCCCTTTCCTTCATTCCTCACATATTTGTAAAGTCTCATTAGGGAGTCATTCTGTTTTCTTACTCTTCTTTTTCTTTGGAATATTTTTTGTTGTTGTTGCTGCCTCATAAAATGGTACACACCTCTGTCCATAGCTTTTTTTTTTTATTTAAACAAATACTTTATTAACTTCTGTTTTACATCATTCATTTCTGTCAGATTTTGAGTTACAATCATTTTCCCCCCATTATTCCCCTACCCACCCTCCCAGAATAGCAGTCCCACAAGATATCGCTTCCTCCAATCTGCTCTCTCCCATACCTTCTCCCATACCCCCATCGACTTTTCCATTAGAGGAAGATGAATCTTTGTGTCCCAATGCCTGCACATCTTATCTCCCAATTATAGGCAAAAGAGTATTAATAATAGTATTTATATATATATTTGAAGCATTTAATGTTACGACCTTGAATTTCAGATCCATTTCCTTCCTCCCTTGTCACCCATTCCTTCTTGGGATATAAGTAATTCAGTATATGTTGTACATGTCTAGCTATGCAAAACATTATCATAGTAGATATATTATGCAAGGCTGCTTATAATTCCCTCCCACTCATCCCACCCCCCACCTGGTCGATTCCCTACATGATCCTGTCCCTATTCTATAGTGGGTACTTCCAACCTCCCCTCACCCCAAGGATGCCCTCCCATCCATCATCCCTCCTCTCATCCCCCTTCCCCCTATCCTGCTGCAGGTTGAGATATCCCATTTGGTATGTATGTCATTTTCTCCCTGAACCAAATTCAATGTGAATGTGGTTTTGCCTTTTTAGCCTTCCTTATTCTCCCCCTCCTTTGCACCCACTTCCCCTACATGAGATAGTTTACCCTACCATGTCTCTCCCCATCTCCTCTTGCCACTTTCCTCTCTCACCTCATAATTTCATCCCTTGAGTACTCTCCCTTCCCAACAAAATCAACCTATGCCCTCTATCCATATATAACTGTAGCCATATACACACACATTCACATATGTATTCATATGACCACACCCCCTTCTTCCATTATTTTCATAGTGAGAAAGATATCATCAGTCACAGATATTGCTTTTCCATATAGGAATGTAAATAGTTCAACTTTGATAAGTTCCTTTTGATTTCTTTTCCCTGATTACCTTCTCAGGCATCTCTTCCTTCTTGTGTCTGGATGTCAAATTTTCTATTCAACTCTGGTTTTTTCCTCAAGAATGCTTGAAAGTCCTCTATTCCAGTGAATGACCATATTTTCCCCTGAAACAAAATACTCAGTTTTGCTGGGTAGGTGACCCTTGGGTTCATTCCCAGTTCTTTTGCCCTCTGGAATATCATATTCCATGCCCTTCGATCCCTCAGTGTAGAAGCTGCCAGGTCCTGGGCTATTCTGATTGTGTTTCCACAATATTGAAATTGTTTCTTCCTGGCTGCTTGTAGTATTTTCTCCTTGATCTGGGGATTCTGGAACCTGGCTATAATATTCCTGGGAGTTTTCTTTTTGGGATCTTTTTCAGGAGGTGATTGGTGGATTCTTTCAACCTCTATTTTGCCCTCTGGATCTAAAACATCAGGGCAGTTTTCCTTGAGAATTTCTTGAAGGGTGATTTCTAGGTTCTTTCCTTGATCATGGCTTTCAGGTAGTCCAATAATTTTTAAATTGTCTCTCCTGGATCTATTCTCCAGGTCAGTGGTTTTTCCCATGAGATATTTCACATTGCCTTCTAATCTTTCATTTGTTTGGATCTGCTTAACAGCATCTTGATTTCTCATAAAGTCACTAGCTTCCATTTGCTCCAGTCTAACTCTGAAGGAATGAATCTCCTCAGTGAACTTTTGAGATTCTTTTTCCATCTGGCAAATTCGACTTTTTAAGGCATTCTTCTCCTCAATGCCCTTTTGGGCCTCCTTTGCCATTTGAGCTAGTCTATTTTTTAAGGTGTTGTTTTCCTCAGTCAGGCTGTTGACCCTCATTTCATACTTTTCCTGCATCCTTCTCATTTCTCTTTCTAATTTTTCCTCCACTTCTCTTATTTGATTTTTAAGTCCTTCTTAAGGTCCTCTATGGCCTGCAACCCACTCATGTTTTCCCCTGGGGCTTTTGGAGCAGGACTTCTGACCTCACAGTCCTTTTCCCGCCCTATGCCCCCAAAATAGGAGTCTAGGGTTGCATTTTTCTGTTTCCTTTGCCTTGGCATGTTGCCACTTGATTACCTGACTTTTGGGCTTGTTGCCACACTATGGCTTTAAGGCCAGATAGAGGAATTTTCATCCAGAACGTGTGGGGGGCAGCTTCCGTTTCTGGCAAGCTGTAAACCCACCCACGACTTCCACCCTAGGTCACAATCCAGATCCAGGGAGGTTAAAGCAAGAGCGATTACCCCCCAAGACTGATCGCTGGATCTCCCCACGATTTGTAGGCTGGGAGCCGGAGCTGCCTCTGAAAACTACAAAATGGCTCCCAGACTGCTGCGCTGGTCCTTCCTGCAGGGTGCTGGGCTGTCCTCAGCAGGAGGTTAGCTTCTCTGTGTCGTTCTGTGGGTGCTGGGGCTCCAGAAGTTTTTCAGAGTCCTTTTTTACATAGTTTGTGGAGAATCTGGGGGCAGAGAGGCTTGGACGGGCTGTTTCTACTCCGCCATCTTGGCTCCGCCCTGTCCATAGCTTTTTGGTAGTATCTATTAGATATAACCCCTTAAATCTATTTTTCACTTCCACTTTGTTATTATAAAAGATGTGAAGTCATACTTTTTGTCTGATGGTTTTCTCTACTTTCTTCAATTTAACTCTGAAGTTTTGCAATAAGAAGCTCACGATCTGAGTAAAATTTACTTCAGGTTTTATTTTAACTGACTATATAGAGCTTTTCCACCTTTGATTGCAAAGTATATGATCAATCTGATTTCTATATTGACCATATGATGGTAGAGTTGCCTTTGTGGTTGTTGAAAAACAGTGTTTGCTATGACCACAGAGTTCTTTTGGCAGAAGTCTATTAGTCTTTGCCCTGCTTCATTTTGTTCGCAAAGCTTAAAATTGCTTGATATTCCAATTATCTTCTGACTTCCTTCTCTCACATTCTGAATGCTTATGATGAGTATGATGTCTTTATTTGGTAATGTTGTAGGTCTTCATGGGGCTGATCAACTTTGACCTCTTCAGCATCAGTGCTTGGTGTGTAGATGTCTATTACTGTGATGTTGAAGGATTTGTCTTGGGCAGAGAGCATTCTATCATTTTTTAAGGAAAGCATTGAACATTCAATAACTTTTTATTTATCGGTCAGTAGTTTCAGTTGTGTCCAACTCTCCATGACCCCATTAAGGGTTTTCTTGAGCTTCTACAGCTCATTTTAGAGATAAGGAAATTGAGGTAAAGAGGGTTCAGTAGCTTGCCCAAGGTCACAAAGATAGTAAGTATCCGAGGCTAGATTAAAACTCAGGTCCTCCCGACCGCAGGTCCGGCATTCCATCCACTATGCCACTCAGCTGCCCAGCCTTTCTCTTAAGAATCTACTTTTGGGACATTTGGATGGCACAATGAATAGAGCACCAGACCTGGAGTCAGGAGAACCTGAGTTCAAATCCGGACTCAAACACTTAACACTTACTAGCTGTATGACCTTGGGCAGGTCACTCAACCCCAAATGCCCTGCCCTCCCCCCTCCAAAAAGCAAAGAAAAAAAAGAATCTACTTTTCCTGCTATGTGTGAAAATAATTTCTCTAAGGTATTTACCTCCTCAAAAACTTTCAGTGGCTCCTTTTTGCCTTCAGATTAAAGGTTCCCTTCATAAACCCCACATTTAAGTCCCTTTTAGTACTTAAGTACTTTTCCAAATTTATTCCATACTATTCAACTTAATGAACTCTGTCTATATTATAGTTAAATTGGATTATTAATTATTTAATCCACTCAACATTTTATCTTCTGCTTTCATGTATTTGCACAGGCTGCCCCCTTTCCTGAAATGCATTCCCTCTTCATCCTAGCAATAAAGAAATTTTTTTTATTCCTCCAAATCTTATCTCAGGTGCCTCCTCTTCTGCGAAGTCTAGCATGATATCCACAATAGTTAGGACTTTCACCCTTATCAAATTATCTTGTACTTATGAATCTTTTTTATACGTCATATCTCCCTTTAGATTACAAATTACTCAAAGAGAGACTTTTGTTTTTGGCTTCATACTCTCAACTGAGTACAGTGCCTTACACTTTGGAGATATTCAAGAAATATTTTTTTAATTTTTTATTGATAATAGCATTTATATATATGTATATATATATGTATATATATATATATATATATATATATATTTGAAACATTGAATTTTAACACCTCGAATTTCAGACCCATTGCCTTCCTCCCTTGCCACCCATTCCCTCTGGGAAGATAAGTAATTCAGTATGTGTTGTACATGTATGGCTATGCAAAATATTACCATAGTAGATATAATGGACAAGGCTGCTTATAATTCCCTCCCACCCATCCCAACCCCCACCTGGACCATTCCCTACTTGATCCTGTCCCTCTTCTATAGTCTGTACTTCCAACCTCCCCTCCCCCTAAAATGACCTCCCCTCCATCATCCTCCCTCTTATCCCCCTTCCCCCTACTCTGCTTCAGGTTAAGATATCCCATTTAGTATGTATGTCATTCTCTCCCTGGACCAAATTCAATGAGAATGTGGTTTTGCTTTTTTGCCTTCCTATTCTTCCCCTCTCCTGCAGCCACTTCCCCTTGCTTCTTCTACATGAGATAGTTTACCCAACCCTGTTTGCCCCCATCTCCTCTTGCCACTTTCCTCTCTCACCTCATAATTTCACCTCTTATGTATCCTCCCTTCCCAACAAATTCAACCTATGCCCTCTATCCATGTATAACGGTAAACATATACACACACATTCACTTATGCGTTCATATGGCCATACACCCTTCTTCCATTAATTTCATACAGAGAAATGTTTCATCAGCCACAATTATTGTTTTTTCTATCTAGGAATGTGAATAGGTCAACTTCAATAAGTTCCTTTTGATTCCTTTTCCCTGATTACCTTCTCAGGCATCTCTTACTTCTTGTGTCTGGATGTTAAATTTTCTATTCAACTCTGGTTTTTTCCTCAAGAATGCTTGAAAGTCCTCTATTCCACTGAATGACCATATTTTCCCCTGAAACAAAATACTCAGTTTTGCTGGGTAGGTGACACTTGGGTTCATTCCCAGCTCTTTTGCCCTCTGGAATATCATATTCCATGCCCCTCGATCTCTCAATGTAGAAGCTGCCTGGTCCTGGGCTATTCTGATTGTGTTTCCACAATATTGAAATTGTTTCTTTCTGCCTGCTTGTAGTATTTTCTCCTTGATCTGGGGATTCTGGAATCTGGCTATAATATTCCTGGGAGTTTTCTTTTTGGGATCTTTTTCAGGAGGTGATTGGTGGATTCTTTCAACCTCTATTTTTCACTCTGGGTCTAAAACATCAGAGCAATTTTCCTTAAGAATTTCTTGAAGGGTGATTTCTACGTTCTTTCTTTGATCATGGATTTCAAGTAGTCCAATAATTTTAAAATTGTCTCTCCTGGATCTATTTTCCAGGTCAGTGGTTTTTCCCATGAGATATTTCACATTACCTTCTATTCTTTCATTTGTTTGGATCTGCTTAACAGCATCTTGATTTCTCATAAAGTCATTAGCGTCCATTTGCAGTCTAACTCTGAAGGAATGAATCTCCTTAGTGAGCTTTTGAGATTCTTTTTCCATCTGGCACATTCAGCTTTTTAAGGCATTCTTCTCCTCATTGCCCTTTGGGCCTCCTTTGCCATTTGAGTTAGTCTATTTTTAAGGTGTTATTTTCCTCAGTCAGGCTGTTGACTCTCATTTCATACTTTTTCTGCATCCTTCTCATTTCTCTTCCCAATTTTTCCTCCACTTCTCTTATTTGATTTTTAAAGTCCTTCTTAAGGACCTCTATGGCCTGTAACCTGCTCATATTTACTTTGTGGCTTTTGGAGGAGGATTTCTGACCTCACAATGCTCTTCCTGTTCCATGTTTTGATCCTCTTTGCCCCCAAAATAGGAGTCTAATGTTGCATTTTTCTTTTTATTTTGTTTCCTTTGCCTTGGCATGTTGCCACTTAATTACTTGACTTTTGGGCTTGTTGCCACAGGAGGACTCTTCCACCAGACAGGAGAGTTTTTCTCCTGAACGTTGGGGTCTTCACAGCTTTCTGGCAAGCTGGATACCCACCCCAGACCCCACTCCCAGATCACAATCCAGATCCAGGGATGTTAAAGCTAGAGCGATTAACCCCCAAGACTGATCGCTGGATCTCCCTACAGTTCGCAGGGCAGGAGCTGGAGCTGCCACTGAAAACTACAAAATGGAGTGTCTTCTCAGTGGCTTCTAGCCCCCAGGGAAGGAAGCTGACGCATTCCCCAAATACTGGTCCCAAAGGCCATAGGTCACTAACCTCTCACTTTGTCCTAGGCATATTTGAGTTGATAATTCTGGAATCTCCACAGCTGGTGGTGTTCTGGGGTCCCTCCAACCAGCTGCTGGCCTGGCCACCCTGGGGCTAAAAACTCTATCATTTTTTTAAAGCAATTGGGGTTAAGTAACTTGCCCAAGGTTACACAGCTAGTTTGTGTGTATGTGTGTGTTTTTTTGTTTGTTTGTTTTGTTTTGTTTTTTGTTTTTGTTTTTTTAATGTGGGTGTTAAGTATCTGAGGCCAGAGCCAATCCCAGGTCCTCCCAATTCCAGGGCCAGCACCCTTACTCACTGCACCACCTAGCTGCCCCACACTCTATCATTTTTGAGATTACACACTAGTATTCCTTTTCTCATTCTTTTATTGTCTATGAGGTCCTCACCATTTCTTATAAAGTCCTCTTACCCAAATTAGTATATGTAGTGATCATCTGATTTAAATTCACCCATTCCCATCCATACAAAGTTCATAGGGACCCAAGATATTCATATTTAATCTTTCCATCTTCTGTTTAATCACATCTAGCTTGCCTTGATTTATAGATCTTACATTCCAATTTCCAATGCAATATTATTCTTTATAACCTCACACTTTCCTTTTCTTACTGGATATATCTGTAGCTTATCTTCCTTTCAGCTTTAGTCCAACTGATTTGTTAATATTGGAGTGTAATGGGAATGGGAATCTGAATATCTTCCCTGCCCCTAGGCCCTTTGATAGGCTTAAGTGACTCTGAGAAACTTCCTTGATTTGAAAATATACTCTGCCCCCTAATAGGCTGAATGTGCTCACAGGGAGCCTGTGGCAGGAGGCTTGTTTTTCAAGAATGCTCACAACTTGTTATTTCATGAGTGAGTCAAGGGGGTTATGACATTCTCTGACCCAGGAGATGGCTATATATACCCTGATATGAGCTTATGCTTTGGGGCTCACTTTGAGAAGAGTTCTGTGATTTGACCAGAGGAGACTTTGGGCAGCCATTGTGCCCCCTGGCTTTGAAAACCCAGATGTTAGTGCTCCCTTTCTGGTAACTGACTAGGTATGGATATAATAGCCAGACAGCTGGAAGCCTGTCTGCTGATCTGTTCTTTGTCTGCTTGGAACTTCTGCTTATAACTTCTTTGTATTCTCTGAAGTTCTGGCTGTTGACCTTTTTCCCCTGAACTAAGTAAATGACACATGTTTGATTAAAGCAAGATTATTAACCAATTTTGAGTTAATTTCCTTTAGAAAAGCAAATCTAGGAAGCTGTGCTAGCAGCCATCCTGGAGATGCTAGGGTGATTGCTGCTACATTCAGCTACTTGCAGTTCTTCTCCCCTTTTCCCTAGGACTATTTTGGCCATCTTCTGACCTGAAGCAGTCATCTTCCAATGTCATCTTTTTATCCTTTCAGTACTGCCCATGAGGATTTTTTTGGCAAAGATATTGGAGTGACTTCTCATTTTCTTTTTCAATGGATCACCTTTTGTCATAACTATTTATCATGAATTGCCCATTTTGGCTAATTCTGCATGGCATAGACATAGTTTCATTGAGTGACACAAGCCCCTCTGCCACATCAAACAGTGATGGCAGGAGATGGCTAAGGAATAGGGAGACATGTGAAAAACAACTGAACCAGACCATGTGTACACAAAAAAGAGTTAATACTATAGGTGAAACAACCACAAGCACACTTTGGGATTGTTTCTCAAAGTATCTGAATGATGACACACATAGGGGAAAAATAAATCTCAGTTCTAACCCTAACAAAAATGTCTAAGGAAAAAGAAATAACTACTTACACACATGCCTGCTTCTCTCTATCTTTAATAATGTTATGACAATGCTTTTCACAGACATGAAAAGCATCATTAATCAGGGCATTAGAAGGGAAGAGCAAAACTCTTGTGAGTGATATACCAAAGTAGATATCAACTTTGGCGTTTAAAAGTGACTGAAAAATGTAGTAAACACAGGAATCCATGATCTTAATTTTGTTGATACAAACCAACATGTGCACAGCAAAATACTGCATTAAAAACCCTCCTCGAAAGAGGTTTCTCTCACATACAAATCATGATTATAGAATATTTATTGAATTATATAATGGCATAGATAATCTCTTATCATCGGTACTATGTAAGGTATAACAAAATAGATGTATACTAACTATAGATATTCACAATTATCATTCTTGTGATATATTATAGGATATCAGGCAAAAATGTGAGATCACTTCAATTGTTCTGCTTGCAAATGGTATTATCCTATCACAAAAAGCCAAAGAACGGGGCGGCTAGGTGGCGCAGTGAATAGAGCGCCGGCCCTGGAATCAGAAGGACCTGAGTTCGGAGCTGGCCTCCGACACTTAATCCGCACAAACAAAAACCTAGCCATGTAACCTTGGGCAAGTTACTTAACCCCAATTGCCCTAAAGGGGCGACTAGGTGGAGCAGTGAGTAAGAGCACTGGCCTCGGAGTTTGGATGACCCAAGATCAGATCCGGCCTCAGAAAATGAGCACCCACGCATAAATAATGACTAGCCGTGTAACCTTGAGCAAGTTACTTAACCCCAATTGCTTTAAAAAAAAAAAAGCCAAAGAACATGGAAGATTCCTGGATGAGACTGGAGATGATTCAAAAATATTTAGGCTTACTACTATTTTCCAAGGTAAATCTAAGTGAATGAAGAATTATTTAGATATTCTGATATGCAAATAGAAGGTCATCCTATAGAGTCAGGTTATGTCATGTCAAAAAGCATCTTATAACTTTTTCCTATGTGTTAGACACTGTGGTAAGTGCTGAGAAGGAAAACAAATGTAGAAAGAAAAAATAGATCCTACCTTTAAGGGGTTTCCATTTTATTGAGGCAAGGGAAAACATAAAATGATTATACATCTCATCCAGTACTCTCTATATGTTATGTAGATGTTTTAGAAAGAGCTAATGGATTGCTTGGGAAACTTAGGAATTTATTTTAATACCTTTGAATTTCATTGTGAGAGAAAAGACTGTTTTAATATCATCATTCTGCAGTAGTCATATGATTGTTAAGATATGGAATAATACATTTTCTGGAGAATTGAAAACAAATATCACCAGAATGCCTGATGGTTGTGAATTGCCTATAATACATAAACTGAGAATTTAAAAAAAAATAATGTCTTTAATGAAATGTGTGATTGAAAAAGAAGTGCCAGGGGGTTACTTTGAGAAGTGTTGTGTGATTTGACCAGATGAGACTCTTGGCAGCCATTGAGAGCCCCCCAGCTTTGAAAACCCAGATGTCGATGCTTCCCTCTCTGGTAACTGTGATTTTGGCATTGATATAACGTTTGGACAGTTTGGAAGCCTGTCTGTTTGATCTGTCTGTATACTCTGAAGTTTGGGGTGCTGACCCTTTTCCCCTGAACTAGGTAATATATGTTTGTTTGATTAAAGTAAGCTTGTTAACCCATTTTGAGTTGCTTTCCTTTTGAAAAGCAGATCTAAGAACCTGTGTTGGCATTTACCCTGGGGATATTGGGGTGCTTGCTGCTACAAAATGACGGTGAGTGATGGGACCTGCTGAGTAAAAGGAAAGTATGGGGGCTGGGATAATTGTTTGTTTCCCAGTTGTGGTAGCTGTGATACTGTGGAGCCATGGAACAGGAGAGAAGAATGGCCTGCATGCTGACTTCACTGAGCTGAGAGCAGGAATGGTGAGCTGCCTGCATGGAGACCTGTGGAGAAGCCAGGCTGCCTTCTGCTAGAGGAGAAGGAACCCAGGAGTTTGGAATTCAGCCACAGGACAAGATAAGGACTGTGAGGCAAAGCAGGGGCACTGAATGTGTTTCCTTGCTGCATCCCACAGTTTGGAAACCAGGGGGGATGGACTTGTGACTATGGTGGGTGGGGTGAAGTGCCATGGACCCCCAAGGACCCCACCTTTGATTTTGTTGCCCAGCCCCCTCTCTGGACTTGGATGCAGGGGCTGGAGCAGTGTTATGGGAAGGACACCCCCCTCTTCCTAAGAGAACTTTATTTGGACTCTTGTTATGAATTGATGTGATAATGCTTTGTATTTTGTGTTTAAGGCCCAGTGGCCACTTTGGTAACTTTAGATGTACCTTGAAAATAGGACTTAAGAGATGGTTAGTGCTAATTGAAACATAAATTGTCTATGCTATGGGCATACTTAGTAAGACTTTACCTAATAAGTGACTTTGATTGTTACTGATACTAATTTAGTTAATCAAGACTTTGCCCCAGGAGTGGAAGACTTTGACCATGTACTTTGAAAACTGATGTGACCGATTGAGTTAACTTAAGAGTGACTATTTTTTGATTTTACCCATAAGTGACTGAGTTAACATTTTCCCCATGAGTGGAGACTTGGACTTTTGTACTTTGAGATTATATTGTGATTTTCTTATGTACCAGGAAAATGGGACCTAAGAGATCTTTTAGTGCTAATTCAAATGTAAATTATGTATGCTATGGGCATGAAAGATCTTGGGGCTGAATGTAATGGAAATGCAGATTTGAAGATCTTCCCTGCCCCTAGGCCCTTTGATTGGCTTAAGAGATTTTGATTGACTTAAGTGACTCTGAGAACCTTCCTTAATTTGAAAATATACTCTGCCCCCTAATAGGCTGAATGTGGTCACATGGAGCCTGTGGTAGGAGGCTTGGTTTTCAGGAATGACCACACCTTGATGCTGTGTGATTGGGCAGTGGGTAGAGAGGGTGGTTACATTCTCTGAGCCAGGAGAAGACTATATAATCCCCTGATTTGAGGCTTTGCTTTGGGGCTCACTTTGAGAAGTGTTGTGTGATTTAACCAGATGAGACTCTGGGTAGCCGTTGAGAGCCCCCCAGCTTTGAAAACCCAGATGTTGATGCTTCCCTCTCTGGTAACTGTGATTTTGGTATTGATATAATGGTTGAACAGTTTGGAAGCCTGTCTGTTTGATTTGTCTGTATACTCTGAAGTTCAGGGTGCTGACCTTTTTCCCCTGAACTAGGTAATATATGTTTGTTTGATTAAAGTAATCTTGTTAACTCCCCCAAAAAAAAGAAAAGGAAAAAGAAGTGCCAATTATGTGATACAAGTGAGAAATAAACAAGAGTCTTAATATATCAATGGTATCCTCTGAATGTTACAGATTTTCAGGTGAGTACTGTATGGTGAATTTATGGGAGGTCACAAAAGTCACTCTGAAAGGGTATGTATGAATGAATTATGATCTGCGTTGCAATATTTGAGCATTTTATAGGGATATAATTTTTAAATTTTCAATTTTAAACATACTTTTGTCTTTCAAACTTATATACTCTTATTTATTTTTCTGTTTTATGTCATACAGAATTTATAGATCACTGTCCTAACATTGAGCATCAGAGAAAGGAGGAAAGAACATATTCCAATAAGAATGTCATGGTGAAAAAAAGATTTCATCTTTGAACATGAGAGATATTCACACCTCATATAGTGTTTTGTTTGTCCCTATTATCTTTGAATAATTATAATACCTGTTCTTGATTTCAGATTAAATGTCCTTCTTTTGAAATATGAAGATAAATACTAAAATGCAAATCTAATCTCTCCTCAGTTATCAACTAACAGAGGCCAACATAGGGAAGAGGGTGGATGTGGAAAATGAGAGTGTCAGGGGAGGAGGATTTACTTCTTCAAGAACATGAGCAGTCTCTTCACACAGCTCAACCTATTTTTTTTTCACCCTCCATCCTTAAAAAGTCTAATAACATCATTCGGGGGATACTTTGAGAGGGTAAAATTGATTAATGGATTTTCATTCAAAACATGATTGATTTTTGGCACCTACTCAATGTCCATTTCTCCAATGATTTATCTTGTCTTGGTGGGTATTACAGTGAGTTACAGGTACCATCCATCACTTCTACCATGACTAGCATCAATGGATAAGAATTTAACTTTATTTTTCTCTCTATTTTTATTTTTTAACTGTCACAGAGATAAATGATTCATTGTTGGAATAAATGATGAGTTCAAGATATTAAAATGTGTTTCTGAAATATATCCACTCTTTCCTTAAGTAGTCACTTTGTTCTAAATCAGTAACAACATAGCCCTTAATTCTTCACTAGAAAACCTAGAGGAATGAAAAAAAATGAAAGAATGCTTTCATAGCTAATGTAAATTGCAGTGAATTTTTAGAATTTATTTTTCAAAGTTTTAATTTATTTATTTTTAGTTGTCATCATTGATTTACACAAAATTTGGAGTTACAATTTTCTCTTTCCCTTACCCCCACCCCAAAATAGCTAGCCTACTGAATCTACCCCCGATCTGTTCTTTCTTATCTCCTCCCCCTTCACTGCCCTAACTTTCTAGTAAGGCAAGATGGATTTCTATACCCCACTACCTGTATATTTTACTTCCCAGTTGCATGTAAAAAACATTTTTAAACATTTGGTTTTAAACTTTGAGTTCATGATTTTTTCACTTCTAAATTCCTCACCCACACCCACTGGGAAGATAAGCAATTCAATATAGATTGTAAATGTGTAGTTACCCAAATCATTTCCATAGTTGTTATATTGTGAAAGAACTATACTTCCCACCATCATATCCCACCCACCACTTATTCTATTTTTTTCCTTTGACCCTTTCCCTTATCAAAAATGTGCTTCTAACTACCCTCTCCCCCAATGTGTTCTCCCTTCTTTCTTCACCCCTCTTATCCCCAGCTCCCTATTATCCTGTAGGGTGAGATACTCATTTGAGTGTGTATGCTATTCTCTCCTTAGCCCAAATTTGATTAGAATCAGTTTGTCCCATTCCTTTTCACCTTCCTGCTCTTTCCATCCATGGTAACAGTGTAATTTGCCTCTTTTATATGAGATAATTTATCCTAATCTATCTCTCCCTTTCTTCTCTAATTAAATTCCTCTGTCACCTCATAATTTTTTTAGATATCATCCCTTCATATTCAACTTATGCTGTTCCTCTGTCTGTGTACACATGAACACACAAATGCTCACATGTATTATGTGCACATACATCCTCTTATACATACATATATATTCTCTTCAGCTATCCTCATACTGCAAAAAGTCTTATGAGTTACAAGTATTGTTTTTCCATGTAGGAATGTAAATAGTTCAACTTTAATAAATTCCTTATGATTTCTTTTTGATGTTTACCTTCTCATGCTTCTCTTGCTGTTTCGTATTTGAAAGTCAAATTTTCTCTTCAGCTTAGGTTTTTGTTTATCAAGAATGCTTGAAAGTCCTCTATTTCATTGAATGATGGTGTTTTATCCTGTAGCATTATACTCAGTTTTGCTGGGTAGGTGATTCTTGGTTTTAGTCCTAGTTCCTTTGACCTCCTGAATATCATATTCCAAGCCCTTCAGTTGCTTAATATAAAAGCCGCTAGGTCTTCTGTTATCCTGATTGTGTTTCCACAATACTCAAATTGTTTCTTCTGAATGCTTATAGTATTTTTTCCTTGACCTGGGAACTCTGGAATTTGGCTGTAATATTCCTAGAGGTTTTCTTTGGGGATATTTTTCTTTTTTTCTTTTTTTTTTGACCTATCTAATCCTTTTTTGTTTTTTTGGTCTTTATTAATTTGTTTGTTTACTTTTAGTTTACAAGATTCAGTTCCACAGTTCCTTGAGTTACACGTTTTCTCTCCCTTCCTTCCCCCTACCCCCATGGTGGCATACAATCAAGTACAGAATCTGCAAATACTTTCACATTAGTCATTAGCAAGGTAAAAAGAAGGATTGTATCAAATGGAATGGACAGTAGGAAAGAGGAAAGAAAACCAAAGAAGAAAAAGAAAAAGCAGGTAGTTTGCTTCAATCTGGATTCAAATGCAGTTCTTTCTCTGGATGTAGACATCTCACTCCATCATGATTCTTTTGTGGTTGACTTATAACCCTACATTTCTGAGAAGAACCCAGTCTATCAAAACTGGTCATCACACATACTTTGTGTGTGTAATTTTGTACAAATTTCTCCTTGTTCTACTCTTCTCAGTCAGCATCAGTTCATATAAGCTTCTGCAGGTAAATATGAAGTCCATCTGCTCCTCACTTCTTATAACACAATAGTATTCCATTACATGCATATACCACAACTTACTCAGCCATTCCCCAATTGATGCGTACCCCCTTAATTTCCAATAATTTACTACCACAAAAAGAGCTGCTATAAATATTTTTGTACATATGGGTCTTCCTCCTACTTCTATGATCTCTTTGGGATACAACTCTAGAAGTGGTATTGCTGGGTCAAAGGGTATGAAATTATTTCTAGCCCTTTGGCTATAATTCCAGATTGCTCTCCAGAATGGTTGGATCAGTTCACAAATCCACCAGCAATGCCTTGGTGTTTCAATTTGTCCACATCCTCTCCAGCATTTGTCATTGTCCTGTTTTGTCAACTTAGTCAATCTGACTGGTGAGATGTGGTACCTCAGAGTTGTTTTGATTTGCTTTTCTCTAATCAATAGTTATTTAGAGCATTTTTTTTTCATATGCTTGTAGATATCTTTAATCTCTTCCTTTGAAATCTGCCTTTGAACATTTATCAATAGGGGATTGACTTGTATTCTTGTAAATATGACCCAATTCTCTGTATATTTTAGAAATGAACATTTTAACAGAGACATAGGTTGTAAAAATTCTTTCCCTATATTCCACTTCCCTCTTAATCTTGCTTATATTAGCTTTGTTTGTACAGAAGCTTTTCAATTTAAAGTAATCAAAATTATCCCTTTTGCATTTTTAATGCTCTCTAATTCTTTTTTGTTCATAAAGTCTTCTCTTCACAAATCTGAAATGTAAATTATTCCTCGTCTTCTGAGATTGCTTACAGTATCAGTCTTTATACCTAGATCATGCGCCCATTTAGACTTGATTTTGGTTTATGGTGTTAGATAATGGTCTATGCCCAGTTTCCATCATACTATATTCCAGTTTTCCCAGCAGTTTTTATCAAAGAGTGAGTTCTTATCCCCCAAACTGGGATCTTTAAGTTTATCAAACAGTAGATTATTATCGTCATTGACTGCTGAGTCTCATGTACCCAATCTATTCCATTGATCCACTACTCTATTCATCAGTCAGTATTAAGTAATTTTGAGGACTGCTGCTTTATAATACAGATTAAAATCTGGTATAGCTAGTCCACCTTCCCTAGCATTTCTCTTCATTAATTCCCTTGATATTCTGGACCTTTTGTTCTTCCAAATGAATTTTGTTATTTTTTCTAGCTCTATAAAGTAGTTTTGTTTTGTTTTTTTTGGTAAATTGATGGTATGGTATGGTATGGCATTAAATATATAATTTAATTTAGGTAAAATTGTCATTTTTATCATATTAGCTCAAGCCAGGCACAAGCAATTGATTTTTTTCCAATTTGTTAGATCTGGCTTTATTTGTGTGAAAATTATTTTGTCATTGTGTTCATATAGGTCCAGGGTTTGTTTTGGCAGATAGATTCCCAAATATTTTATAATGTCTACAGTAATTTTAAATGTGATTTCTCCATCATTCTCTTGCTTTTGGATTCCATTGGAAATATACAGGAATGCTGAGGATTTATGTTGGGTCACAGGGATGGAACACTGAGGTGGTGGTCAAAAGGAAAACCCTTAAGGAGGAAAAGGGAGAAGGAAAAAACAAAAAAAAAAACATAAGCAGAGGAGGGAATAAGATGGAGGGAAAGAGATAGGTAGTAATCATTACTGTGAATATGAATAGGATGAACTCTCCCATAAAACAGAGAATGGTAGAATGGATTAAAAACCATAATTCTACAATATACTGTCTACAAGAAACATTCTAAACAAAGGGATACCCACAGGGTAAAGGTAAGAGGCTGGAGTAGAATATATTACGCTTCAGCCAAAGGGGGGAAAAAAGCAGGGGTAGTAATACTTATCTCAGATAAAGCAAAAGCAAAAAATAGATCTAATTAAAAGAGATAAGGGAGGAAACTATATCCTGCTAAAAGGCACCATCAAGAATGAAGCAATATCATTACTTAACATATATGCACCGGTTGGTATAGTGTCCAAATTCCTAGAGAAGTTAAGGGAATTAGAGAATGAAATAGATAGCAAAACTATACTGATGGGGGACCTTAACCTCCCCCTCTCTGAATTTTATAAGTCTAACTTCAAAATAAACAACAAAGAAGTGAAGGAGGTGAGTAGAATTTTAGAAAGGCTAGATGTGATAGATCTCTGGAGAAAACTGAATGAGGATAAAAAGGAATATACTTTCTTCTCAGTGGTTCTTGACACATAGTAAAAAATTGACCATGAACTAGGACATAAAAACCTCACAATTCAGTGCAGAAAGGAAGAAATATTACAATCTTAATGAAATAGATGAATATTTACCAAAATATAAGTTGTCCAGATTAACTGAAGAGGAAGTAAATTACTTAATGAAACCCATCTCAGAAAAAGCAATCAAACAATCCATCAGTGAACACCCTAGGAAAAAAATCTCCAGGGCCAGATGCATTTACTAGTGAATTCTAAAAACATTTAAAGAAAAATTAATTCCAATACTCTATAATCTATTTGGGAAAATTAGTGAAGAAGGAGTCCTTCCCAATTATTTTAATGACACAAATATGGTACTGAAAATTATAGAAAAAATTCCCTCATGAATAGAGATGAAGAAATTTTAAATATAATATTAGCAAAAGACTACAGCAATTTATCACAAGAACAATACACTTTTATCAGGTAGGATTTATTCCAGGAATGCAAGGATGATTTAACATTAGGAAAACCATCACTATAATTGATCATATCAACAATAAAACTAGCAAAAACACATGATTATCTCAATAGATGCAGAAAAGGCTTTTGACAAAATACAACATCCATTCCTAATAAAAGCACTAGAAAGTATAGGAATAAATTGAACATTCCTTGAAATAATAGGTAGCGTCTATTTAAAGCCATCAGCAATATTATATGTAATGGGGATAAGTTAGAACCATTCCCAATAAGATCAGTGGTGAAATGAGGGTGTTCACTATCCCCCCTCTAATTTAATTTGGTACTAGAAATGTTAACAGTAGCAATTAGAAATGAAAAACAAATCAAAGGAATCAAATTAGGCAAAGAAAAGACCAAGCTATCACTCTTTGCAGATGATATGGTCACATACTTAGAGAATCCTAGAGAATCAAGTAAAAAACAACTTTTGACAATAAATAAATTTGGCAAAGTTTCAGGATACAAAATAAACCCACACAAATCCTTGGGGATCTTTTTCAAGAGGTAGTTGGTGAATTCTTTTTATTTCTATTTTGCCCTCTACTTCTAGAATATCAGGGCAATTTTGCTTGATATTTTCTTGGAAAAGGTGTCTAGACTCTTCTGTGATCATGACTTTCAAGTAGCCCAATAATTTTTAAGTTATCTCTGCTAGATCTCTTTTCCAGGTCAGTGGCTTTTCCAATGATATATTTCACATTGCCTTTTATTTTTTCATTTGTTTGTATCTGTTTTATAGTACCTTGGTTTCTCATGGACTCATTAGCATCCAATTGTTCCAATCTAATTTTGAAGGACTTATTCTCTTCAGTGACTTTTAAAAATCCCTTTTCCATCTGGCAAATTTGGCTTTTTAAATTATTCTTGGCCTCATTGGTTTTTTGGGCCTCTTTTATTAATTGAGTTATTCTATTTTTTACGGTGTTATTTTCTTCAGTGTATTTCTCTGTCTCTTTTAGTAGGCTGTTGACTTGCTTTTCATGATTTTCTTGCATCATTCCCATTTCTCTTACCAGTTTTTCTTCCAATTCTCTTACTTGACTTTCAAATTCCTTCTTGAGCTCCTTCATGGCTTATAACAAATTAATATGTTTCTGTAGGCTTTTGTTTCAGGAGTTCTGACTTCAATGTCTTCCTTCCACTCTATTCCTTGATCCTTTTTGTCCTCAAAAAGGACTCTATCATCTGTTTTTGCTTCCATTGCTTACTCATTTTGTCAGCCAATTACATGACCTTTGAGCTCTTTGTCAAGGTAGAACTCTGCTTCCAGAATGGAGAGAGTTATGTCCCAGATCTCTGTTGTTTTTGCAGCTCCCAGAGATATTAGATGGACACCCTTTCTACAGCCCCCACAAGCTCTGACTCACTGGTCAAACACCCCAGGACAACTACTCAAGAATGTGATCTGGATACAAGCAGGTCAAAGCAAAACGGATTACCCTCTAAATGGTCATTTGGTCCCCCTATGGTGTGCAAACCAAGAGTTTCAGAAGCAGCCACCACACCTCTTCCACTTCTTGTTGGAGGGGCAGCAGCCAGACTGCACTCCTCCGGTTCCAATAGAGATCCACACTGACCTTTTACTTTGTCTTTGGCATTTATGGGTTGAGAAATCTGGAGACTGCCACAACTCCTGAAGTCTGCTCCAGCCAGTCTGGGTCCTGGTTGGGGCCACCCTGGGGCTAAAACCATGGCTCAGTCCAGACTATGCTCTTCTCCCAGCCAGCTGCAGTAGACCCTTCCTACCAGCCTGCCAGGAGATTTGTGGGAGATTTGTTTCTCTCTGTCACTTTGTGGGTTCTGTAGCTTTAAAGTTGATTTAGAGTCATTTTTACATGTATTGGAGGAAGTGGAAGCTTGAACCACCCAGAAGTCCTGTTTCTACTCTGCCATCTTGGCTCTCCATGAATTTTTATACATATTAACTTGGGTAAAAATTTCTAGAAAGAAAAAAAGATTGCTACATGTAACTAGATTTTAACGTGAATGTAATGTTAGGTTATCATTGGCTTTTTGGCCCAGACCTGTGATTTCATTAGTGTAGAAAACTCTTGGAATAGTAAAGTCCCCCACCTAAGAAGATTTACAACTACTACATAATTTACTAGATTGCTTTCCATGTACTGATAATAGCAGTGACTTGTCCATGGTAACATGATACAGTTTGTAAAAGAATTAGGCCTTGAACCTAGGTCCTTCTGACTCAAAGATAAAATATTTTATTAATATCCCACACTGACACTCAGCATTGGATGTGTGTGGTTTTTGAAAATAATATCCTTTTTCTATACTGACTCTCTAAGTGAGTAGAAACCTAGAATGTAATTCAAGTCTATTAACAGCTGTTGCAGAACCACAAAAGACAAATGAAAGTACTTCATTTCTCTGCAGAATGCAATTTTGTTGGGGCTATTAATATTTACATAATTTGCATAAAAAGTCAAGAATATACCAATGTGTTTTTGTAGAAATGAAATGATAAATATACATTGGTTGAAAGAGGTAAGGACACATAATTATAAATGTAGTGAATTCTTAGTAATGAAAACTATTAGTACAATTGGATGCCTCATTCTTGTAAATTGGAATCATACGCAAAAACACATACACATGTGTATATATATACATATATATGCATATCTTATTCAAATATGTGTATAATTCACATATGTGGGAAACACAGAGAGACAGAGTGCTTTGTCAGAGAAATGGAGAAATTTGCTGAAGAGAATTTTTGCTAGTTATCTATTTTCCCTTTAAGTTTAACTGCATTGCTTTATTGGAAAAAAGAATTCAATTTTACATAATAAAAACTATACTTTGGATCTGATGTAATCTTTTCTAATCTTTATTTTATTAGATAGGATTCATAGGTTTTATCAAAAACTAGTATACTGTGCTCATTTGTTTCTTTATATCATGTAACTAATATATTCCATTTATTGATCTTTCTATTTATTAGCAAATACCAAATCATTCTGATTACTACTTCAAAACAAATATTGAGATCTGATATTGCCAAATGACTTTTCTTTTCCTCCCCTGTTTTCCATATTTCCCTTGAGTTTTTCAATTTTGTGGTAATTTTTCATTACCTCTTTACAGTAACCATTTGAGAGCTTGAATGGAATGGCTCCAAACAAATGAATTAATTTAGATATTATTCTCATTTATATGATATTAGCTTGGCCTACCAGTGAGCAATTAATCTCTTTCCCAATTGTTTAGTTCTATTTTTATTTGCTTAAGGATTGTTTTATATAAACATTCATATTGTACTTAAATATATACTGGCAGTTAGATGTCTAAGTATATTTTTATATTCTATAACTATTGTAAATGGAGATTTCATATTCTATCTTTATCTGAAGGATTTTGTTCATAATCTATAGAAATGGTGATTAACATAAGATTATTTAATATCCTGATTATTTGCTGAATTTATTAGTTATAATATATATATTGTAAAAGACTGACTATACTTCCCTCCATCCTATCCCAACCCCACTAGTTCTACTCTCTACTTTGATAGTGACCCTTTGCAAAAGTGGGTGCTTCCAAATTCCTTCCCTCCCAGCCAACCCTCCCTCTCATCCCTTTCCCCCCTACTCTCTTGAAGTGTGAGATACTCTATTTACTGTGTATGTTATCCCTTCCCTAAGCCATATTCAATGAGAATAAGGTTAACTCATTCCCTTTTACCTTCCTAGTCTTCCCCTCCATTGTAACAGCTTTCCCTTGCTTCTTTTATATGAGATAATTTACCCCATTCTGTCTCTCCCCATCTCCTCTCATTATATTCCATTCTCACCTCTTAATTTTAACTTTTAAGTATCATCCTTTCCTATCCAGTTGGTCCTGTGCACTCTATATATACCTGTAAATATATATACACACACTCACATATGTATTCATACACCCATAAATCCACCTATATAGACATATATATGCATATATATATACATATCTATATCTATATACATATCTATATACATATCTATATACACATATATAATATATATACATACATATATATATATATATATATATATATATTTCTATTCCCTTCACCTACTCTCATATTGAGACACTGAAAAAAGTTTCATAACTTACAATTATCATTTCCATGAAGAAATATAGGTAGTTCAATTTTGATAAATTCCTTATGATTTTTTCCTGTTCACCTTCTCATGCTTCACTTGAACTTTTATATGAATGTCAAATTTAATATTCAACTCTTTTTTTCATCAAGAATTTGTGAAAGTCCTCTATTCAATTGAATAACCATATTTTCCCCTTAAACATGATGCTCAGTTTTGCTGTGTAGGTGATTCTTGGTTTTAATCCAGCTCCTTTGATTTCCCAAATATCATATTCCAAGCCCTTCCATCCCTCAGAGCAGAAGCTTCCAGATCCTGTGTCATCCTTATTGTGTATCCACAATATTTAAATTGTTTCTTCATGGCTGCTTGTAATATTTTCTCCTTGATCTGGGAACTCTGAGACCTTGCTATAACATTCCTAGGAGTTTTCTTTTTTAGTATTTTTTTTCAGGAGGTGATCGGTGGGTTCCTTCCACCTCTATTTTGCCCTCTGGTTCTAAAACATCACGGCAATTTTCCTTGAGAATTTCTTGAAGTATGATGTTTAAATTCTTTTTTTGATCATGGCTTTCAGGTAGTTCCATAGCTTTTAAATTATCTCTCCTGGATATATTTTCCAGGTCAGTGATTTTTCCAATGAGATATTTCTCATTGCCTTCTATTTTTTTCATTTGTTCAGATCCATTTAAAAGTATCTTGATTTCTCATAAAATCACTGGCTTCCATTTGCTCCAACCTAATTCTGAAGGAATGATTCTCTTCAGTTAGCTTTTGAGATGCTTTTTCCATCTGACAAATTCAACTTTTCAAGGCATTCTTTTCCTCATTGACTTTTTGAGCCTCTTTTGCCATCTGAGTTAGTCCATTGTTTAAGGTGTTATTTTCTTCAGTCAGGTTGCTGACACTGATTTCATAATTTTATTGCATTGTTCTCATTTCCTTCCCAATTTTTCCTCCAATTATCTTATTTGGTTTTCAAGATCCTTTTTTAGCTCCTCTATGTCCTGTAACCAGTTCATAATTTTCTTGGAATCTTTTGGTGCAGGAGTTCCGACTTCACTGTCTTCCTCTTGTCCCATGCTTTCATCCTTTTTGTCCCCAAAATAGGAGTTTGAAGTTGGATTGCTCTGTTTGCTTTGCTTCCTTTACTTGCTCATTTTGACACTTAATTACTTGACTTTTGAGCCTTTTGCCATAGTAGAATTCTGCTAGCAGAAAGGGGAGCTTTATCCCATTTGCTGGGGTTTTTTTTTAGCTACCGGAGCTATTATTTGGTGCCCTCTCTGAAGCCTTAATGTGCTCTGGCAAACTGATCATGCACTCCAGCTTCTCCATCCTAGACTGCAATCCAGATCCAAGCAAGTTATATCAAGAGCAATTACCCCTCACACCAGTTGCTTTGTCACCCTACATTCTACAGGCCAGGAGCTCTGAAGCAGCATGGCCTGGAGCCCCAGCTGCTTCTCACCCCAGGGGCAAAGGATAGATCACACTTCCAATCTCCCTGTTCCTGCATGATCTACACTGACCTCTCACTTACTCTTTGGCATCTATGGCTTGATAATTCTGGAAACTTCCACAGCTGCTGCTGTTCTGAAATCCCTCCAGCCAGTTGCTGGTCGGGCCATCCTGAGGCTAAAACCTCCAGCTCATGCAGGTCTGGGTTTGTCTCCCAGAGTGCTGCACTGGCCCCTTCCTACCAGCCTGCTAGGCTGTCTTCGGTGGGAGGTGGGTTCTGTAGCTCCAAAGTTTGTCTAGAGTAATTTTTTACATGATTTAGAAGAGGTGGGAGGCAGAGATGGCAGAAGTCCTATTTTTACTCCACCATCTTGACTCCAGGATCCCTGTTTTCATATTTAATATTTTTTTATAAATTGATTTGAAACTTTTTCCCATTAGATCACTGATTTACTATTCTGTTCTTTCTCTCTTTTATTGAAAAAAAGTGTTTAGAGGTATACATTTTCACATAAAGCCTGATTTGGCCATATTCTCCAAATTTTGAAATATTATCTCATTGGTGGTGTTCTGTTTAATGAAATTTTCTCCTTCATCTATGAGATATTCTTTGACCCACCCATCCTTTACAATTTAGTTATTTGGTTTCCAATTTAGTTGAATGATTTCTTATGCAAAATTTTTCAATATAGCTTTTATTGCATTTTAGGACACAAGGATTATCGTTAATATTTTTGGATATTTTTGTGAGGTTTTATGCCCTAATAAATGATAAATTTTCTTAAACATGTCAGGCACAGCTGAGAAATTTGCATACATCTTATTCAATAATCACAAAAATCTATCATATCTTAATGTTTCTCAAATTCAACATAGGTTTATAACGTTTCATGTTTGGTTTTTGGTTAGATTTTTCTAGAATCACTATTACTTTGCATTTACTGTTTATTTCTCCTTGTAGCTCATTGAAATTTTTGTTTTAGTATTCCTCACTATTCCATAGATAGATATTATTTCATACTCTATGGTAACTTTCAACATAACCTATTATCGTGTTTATCTCCTTTAATCAAGTATATTTTTTCAATTGCCTTATTTGATATCATGAATGCTACCTCTGACTCTGACTTTTACTTGAGTATAACAAATTTTGTTTCAACCTAGTATTTTACCTTGGTATGAATCTTTATGTTTCCAGTGTCTTTCTTGTAAAAATCATTGTATTCTGCTTTCTAATGCAGTCTGCTATCCCCTTCCATTTCATAAATTAATTTATCCCATTCACTATTGTGATATTGAATTTTATTTTCCCAAACTATTCTCTTTTTCTCTCTCTTTCTCTCTCTTTATGTGTATATTGATATAGATGGAAGGTGAGGAATATGTTTAGAATTAGTGCTTAAAGTATGAGCACTAATTATTTTTTCCTACTCTTCTTTTGTTTCCATTACTAAGAGCCAACTCATAGGATTTTATCATCTTCTTTTTCTTTTAAAAACCTTTTCATCATGCACCTCCTGTGGTGATAATTTATTGCTAGTGAGTAGAGTGTCGGCCCTGGAGTCAGAAGGACCTGAATTTGAATCCAGCCTCAGACACTTAATCCACACACAAACAAAAACCTAGCTGTGTGACCTTGGACAAGTTACTTAACCCCAATTGCCCTCCAAAAATTAAAAAAAAAAAGAATTTATCATTAATTGCTCTTTTAAAGTACCCTTTCTCTTATTTTGCACAATTTTCTCTCACTTTTTCCTCCTCTTTCCATGTTTAAGGAAATGTATTGCTTTAGCCATTTGTGTATATTCTTCCATTTTTTATTAATTCTAAAGAAAGTAAACTTCAACCACTGTCTTCTCTCCTGATACTTTGTTCCTTCTCCATATGAAATTTTGCTTGTATAGTTTGATTATGTGAGAATTTCTCCCACCCTTCATTTTCCATTTCCACCTACTGTATTCCTTTACTTTTATATTTCTTTTTTATTTTTAACCTAATCAACACACGGCAAAATCATCCTGTTTTTCTGTGCTATTTTACTCACCCTCTGACCCTTTATGATATTAAGGTTATGAGAAGATGTTTGTATTATTTCTACTGAATGTGTGCACTTGATCATTGTTGAATCTTTTATGATTGCTTGTTTGTATTTACTTTTTTGTTTCTCTTGATTCTACAGTTGATATTTAAAGAATTTTATTCAACTCTGGGTTTTTCATTGTGAACATTTTAAATCATCTATTTCACTAAAGGAAAAATTTGATCCTTGTAGATAATTCTCAGTTTTGCCAGGCTAATCTTTCTAGACTGCAAATTGAAATGTTTTGTTTTTTGAATTACCATAGTCAAGTTCTCCACTCCTTTGTGGTAATGGGTGTTAAATCTTGTATGACCCTAACTATAACTCCTACATTCTTGAATCCTTTCTTTCTGGTTACTCATGGTATTGTTTTTGCTTGTTTTACCTAGAAGCTATGAATGGTTGTTATTGTGTTCCTTGTAATTTTCATTTTGGGGTTTATTTAAGGAGTTGACTAGTGGATTCTTTCTATTTCCACTTGTCCTCAGATTCAGAGATATTGGCATCTTTCTTTTGCTGTTTCCTGAAATTTGATCTTACCTTTTTTTGGTGATAACTTTAAGATAGTCTAATGATTCATAAATTATCTGCTTTAGGTCAGTTTAATTTTTAAAATATGATATTCTGTATGTTTTCTTCTGTCCTTTTCTTCTTTTGACTTTTTAATATCTTACTTCTCACAGAGTCAGTAATGTCTCTGATTCATTGTAATTTTCAAGGAGTATACTGCTTGGGCAAGATTTTCTACCTCTTGTGCTAAGTTGTTCACTCTCTTTCAATTTGATTATTTTTCATATTGTTCTTTCTTTTTATTTCCTCCAAAAATCATTACTAAACTTTAGTTTTATTTCTTCTAGGAATTCAATTTCAACTCATGTCCTTGGAATGTTTTTACTTGAAATTTTGTTATTTGGACTTTTTACACTAAATCTTTTCTTCTGTGTTTGTGTCTTGATGAGTTTCTGTTAGTTTTGCATCTCTAATATGATAGTAATGTATTAAGGTCAGGTTTTTTATTTGTTTGTTCATTTACCCAATCTTGTAGCCCTAATTCCTTAATTTGACTTTTATTTATTACCCAATTCTGTGCACTTCAGGAAGGAAATTTTGGATTTTGCTAGCTTATGTTTTATATTATTTAGGGTTTTCCTCTTTTTCCATTTTTTTTTCCTTTGGAAACTCAGAGGAAACGTGTACTGGATCCTACACTTCTTTGTGGCCTGTTGTTCATCCCCAGTTCCCAGTTCAGATTCCATGCTGGAAGGATTCTGTTTTTATTCTTTATTGGTTGGATCTGGACCTCAATTTCCACAGACCTTTTTCTCCTTATTTTTACTCTTTTGTAAAAATGGCTGTCTTTCTTTTTTCTTTTATTCCCTGTGATTTTTCTAATCAGGATTCCTAATCAGGATATTTAATAGTTCTTTGGGGAATTTATATGGGCAATAGAGAAAAAAAGACTGGGCTGTAGTGAGTACTACTTTCCCTTTTACCACCACCTTGACTGGTCTTCCCATACAATTGCAATTAATGTTATCCTAAAGTATGATAATTAATATGGGTCATACACAATTCCAGGTTGTAGCTTTAGAATAAGGACGACAAGCAAGAACAAGAATCATAATAATAGTTCCAAGGTAAAAATACTTGTTGTCTCTCATGGATAAAAGCACAGATAAGAAGGGTGGTGTATACATCTGTCTTATATCCAACCACCTTGGATGAACTGAAAAATTTAAGATTCATGGACCTATCTCTGTGAGCAAGAGCAAGAAAATCCTGCAGCTTGAGACAGTGCTTTTTCCTACCTAGGAGCAAGCTCTTAACTTTAAAATAAAGTTAAAAGTCAATGAATAGGGCTAGAAAAATAAGAAAAAAAAAAGAACCTGATCATAGAAAGCTAGTATTGTGAAGGTAAGATTAATGCACAAATCCAGAAGAAGACAAATGAAATTAAATACATTATATGCAAAACCTCAAAGAAAATCATGGATGGTTTTTAAGACCAATGAAAAAGTCCTAGAAGAATGCCCAAATAATTTTTAAGACCAAATGACAGAGGTAGATAAAAATTGGGGGAAAAAATGAGAAGAATGCAAGAAAATTATGAAAATAAGTGTCAACTGCTTCATAGAGTAGGTACAAGAATTACTGAGATAGGGGTGGAATCAAGATGGTGGAGTAGAAACAGCACTTCCATGGAGCTCCAGACTACACCACATCAAAAGTATGTAAAAGGGTGACTCTGAATGACCTCTGGAGCTCCAGAAGCTACAAAATGACAGTGAGAAGCTAACCTCCCACTGAGGACTGCCTGGCAACCCAACAGGGAGAGGCCAGTGCAGCTCTCTGGGAGCTCAGCCCAGGCCTGCCTGAGTTGGAGGTTTTAGCCCCAGGGCAGCTGGACCATTAGCCAACTGGAGGGACCCCAGAACACCAGCAGCTGTGGCATTTCCAGAATTGTAAACACATAGATGCCTAAGACAAAGTGAGATGTCAGTGCCCTGTGGACTTTGCTAATGGTTGGGAGAGTGCATCAGCTTCTTCTCCTGGGGGTGAAAAGCCGTTGAGGAGACAGCACAGCTTGCTCCAAATTGCCATGTTGCAGCTTTAGCTCCTGGCCTGCAAACTGTAGGGGGACATGGCAATCAGTCTGAGGGGTAACTGCTCTTGCTTTACCCTTCTTGTATCTGGATTGCAGTCTGGGGTGGAGGTCTTGGGGTGTGTGAACAGCTTGCCAGAATGTGTGGAGGCTTCAGAGAGGCCACCCAACTAATACCTCTGGAAACTGGGAAAACCCCAGTGTTTGGGACAGAAGCTCCCCTGGCTGGTGGCAGAGTCCTACTGTGACAACAAGCCCAAAAGGCAAGTAATTGAGTGGCAACATGTCTAGGCAAAGGAAACAATGTAAACAGAAAAAAATCAACATTTGACTCCTATTTTGGGGGCAAAGAGAATTAAAGCATGGAACAGGAGGAGGACTGTGAGGTCAGAACTCCTGAACCAAAAGCCCCAAATGAAAATATGAGCTGGTTACAGGCCATAGAGGGCCTTAAGAAGCAGTTAATAGAAGTGGGGGGGAAATTGGGAAGAGAAATGAGAAAGATGTAAGAAAAGTATGAAATGAGAGTCAACAGCCTGACTGAGGAAAATAACACCTTAAAAAATAGACTAACTCAAATGGCAAAAGAGCGTCAGAAAGGCAATGAGGAGAAGAATGCCTTAAAAAGCTGAATTTCCCAGAGGGATAAAGAATCTCAAAATCTCACAGAGGAGAATGATACTTTTAGAATTAGACTGGAGCAAATGGAAGCTAGTGACTTTATGAGAAATCAAGATGCTATTAAGCAGATCCAAATAAATGAAAGAATAGAAGGCAATGTGAAATATCTCATGCGAAAAACCACTGACTTGGAAAATAGATCCAGGAGAGATAATCTAAAAATTATTGGACTACCAGAAAGCCATGATCAAAGAAAGAATCTGGAAATCATTCTTCAAGATATTCTCAATGAAAATTACCCTGATGTTTTAGAACCAGAGGGCAAAATAGAGGTTGAAAGAATCCACCGATCACCTCCTGAAAAAACATCCCAAGAAGAAAATTCCTAGGAATATTCTAGCCAGGTTCCAGAATTCCCAGATCAAGGAGAAAATATTACAAGCAGCCAGGAAGTAACAATTTGAATATTCTGGAAACACAAACAGGATAGCATAGGATCTGGCAGCTTCTACACTGAGGGATAGAAGTGCATGAAATATGATATTCCAGAGGGAAAATGCACTGGGATTAAAACCAAGAATAACCTATGCAGCAAAACTGAGTATCATGTTTCAGGGGAAAATATGATCATTCAGTGGAATAGAGGACTGTCAAGCATTATTGAGGAAAAAAACAGAGTTGAATAGAAAATTTGACATTCAGACACAAGAAGTAAGAGATTCTTGAGAAAGTAAAGAGGGAAAATAAATCATAAGGAACTTACCAAAGTTGAACTATTTACATTCCTACATGGAAAAAATGATAACTGTAACTGATGAAAGCTTTCTCAGTATGAAAATAGCTAAAGAAGGGTATATGGGCATATGAATACCTATGTGTATGTGTGTATATATGTTCACAGGTATTTATAGATAGAGGGCACAGGTTGAATTTTATCGGAAGGGATGATACTTAAAGGGTGAAATTGAGATGTAAGAGAGTAACATAATGAGAGGAGATGGCAAGAGACAGAATGTGGTCCACTATCTCATGTAGAAGAGGCACAGGAAAGTGTTTGCATGGGAGGGGAAGAACAGGAAGGCAAAAAGGCAAAACCTTATTCTCATCGAATTTTCAGAGAATGGCATACATACTAAATGTGATATCTCACCTTAAAAGAGAGTGGGGGGGAGAGACCTGGGGGGGAGATGATGGAAGGGAGGGCAGGCAGGGGGGGGGGGTTTGGAAGCACCCACTTTTAAAAAGGGACAGGATCAAAGTGGGGAGTGGTCCAGTTGGGAGGTAGGATAGGAGGGAGGGAAATATAGTCAGTCTATTGTAAAACAATATATCTACTATGGTAATGTTTTGCATAGCTACACATGTACAACATATTGCTTATCTTCTCAGTAAGGGTGGATGACAAGGGAGGAAGGGAATGAATCGGAAATTCGAAGTTTTAAAAGCAAATGTTTTAAATATATATAAATACTATAATTAATACTATTTTACATGTAATAGGGAGATAAGATGTGCAGGCACTAGGGCACAGGGATTCACCTTGCCCTACTGGAAAAGTTGAAGAGGGTATGGGAGAAGAGATGGAAGAGAGTAGATTGGATGAGGGGATATCCTGTAGGACTGCAATTCTGGGGTGGTGTGTAGGGAAAAATGGGGAAAAATTGTGACTCAAAATCTGACAGAAATGAATGATGTAAACCAGAAGTTAATAAAGCATTTGTGAACAAAAAGAATTACTGAAATAATTTACTTTAAAATTTTAAAAATAGACCAAACAGTAAAAAAAAATCCACTTGAGAGAATAATGATTTAATATTTTTAATTAATTGAAAGCCATGATAAAAAAGAGCTTAAGCAGCATATTTCAAGAAATTTTCCAGGAAAACTTCCCCAATACATTGAACATTGACATGAAAATAAAATACAGACTAAAGGAATCCAACAATCACTTCCTGAAAGAGATCTCAAAATGAAAACTCCCAGGAATATTACAGTCAAATTTTTGAGCACCCTTGTCAATGAGAAAATTTTGCAAGCATCCACAAAGTAACAATTTAAATATTACGAGGCTACATCTGGGATACCCAAGATTTAGCAACTAATATTTTAGAGGATCGGAGAGCTTGGAGTATAATATTCCAGAGGGCAAATCATCTAGCCAGAAAAACTGAGTATAATCCTTCAGGGGAAACATGGACCTTTAATCAAATTGAGGACTTTAAAGTAATCCTGATGAAAAGACCAGAGTTGAATAAAAAAATTACATTTAAACAAAAGATTCAAGAGAGGCATAAAAACTTAAACAAGACAGAAAAATCATAAAGGATTTAAAAAGTTTAAACTGTTTATAGCCTTATGTGGAAAATGATACTTAGGGGCATCTTGTTGGTCCAATGAATAGAGCACTGTCCCTGGAGTCAGGAGAGCCTGAGTTCAAATCTGCCCTCAGATATTTAACACAAAACTAGCTGTGTCACCTTGGGCAAGTCACTTTGCCCCAATTGCCTACCTTTCCCCCTCCAAAAAGCAAAAGAAAAATGATACCAATGCCTCCTAGGAACTTTCTCATTATTACAGCAGTTAGAAGAGGAAGTAAACATATACAGAAGGTACTCATGTGAATTCACTACGATGAGTTGATATCCTCCTCCCCCAAAAAAAGATTTAAAAAAGCAAAATTAAGGGGTGAGAAAGAAAATTTCATTGGAATAAGAGGGATGAGAGAGGTAAAATGGAATGAATTTTCTGACATGAAGAGGTAAAAGAGCTATTGCACTTGAAGAAAACAGTACAGGGTGGTGTTTGCAGGTAATGCTATTACAGTGGAGACATAGTCAGGATTATACAGGATTTAACAGCTTCTATATTAAAGGGCAGGGAGGCTTGGAAAATAATATGCCAGAAGGCAAAGGAGCTAAGATTGCAATGGAGAATCACCTACCTAGGGAAAATGAGTGTAATCCTGGAGGGAATGGATATTAAATGAAATAAAATACTCTCAAGAATTCCTGATGAAAAAGCCAGAGCTGAACAAAAAGCCAGAGCTGATTTTTCAAATGCAAAACTCAAGAGAGTTTTCAAATAAAAAACTCAAAATGGTAAACACAATAATGAAAGCATAAGAGATCCAATAAAGTTAAACTACACAGGAAGATAATACTTGTAACTCTTAAGAACCTATTCACTATCAGGGAACTTAAAAGGAGTACACATAGAACACATGGGCCTAACTTGATTTATGTCTGTTATGTTAGGTCTGTATCCAAAGGAGATTTTTTAAAAAGCACAGGGGAGGGGAGAATTTCTATGCACAAAAATATTTATAGGAGCTCTTTTTGTGGACAAAGAATTGAAAATTCAGGTGATATCCATCCAGTGGGACATGGTTGAACAAGTTATAGTAAATAGTTGTGATGTAATATGATTGTGCTATAAGAAATGATCCAGGGGCGGCTAGGTGGCGCAGTGAATAGAGCGCCGGCCCTGGAGTCAGAAGGACCTGAGTTCATAGCCAGCCTCTGACACTTCATCCACACAAACAAAAACCTAGCCATGTAACCTTGGGCAAGTTACTTAACCCCAATTGCCCTAAAGGGGCGGCTAGGTGGCGCAGTGAGTAAGAGCGCTGGCCTCGGAGTTGGGATGACTGGAGATCAGATCTGGCCTCAGAAAATGAGCACCCACGCATAAATAATGACTAGCCGTGTAACCTTGAGCAAGTTACTTAACCCCAATTGCTTTAAAAAAAAAAGAAAGAAAGAAAGAAAGAAAGAAAGAAAGAAAGAAAGAAAGAAAGAAAGAAAGAAAAAAAGAAAAAAAATGATCCAGATGCTTTCAGAATCATCAGGAAAGACTTAGATGAACTAATGCAAAGTTATATGAGAAGAACCAAGAGTACATTTTACACAGTAATATTAACATTGTATAATGACTGAATGTGAATGACCTATCTTTTCTCAGCAATACAATGATCTAAGAAAATTTCAAAGAACTCATGATGAGAAATGCTATCTACCTCCAGAGAAAGAACTGACAGTGTTTTAATGCATATTGAAGCATATCTTTTTTTTTTTTTACTTATTCTTTGTGTTTATATGTATGTGTGTATGGAGAGATGTTCTCTGTTTTCTTTCACACATGACAAATATGGAAATATATTTTGGATAACTAATAATCTATATCAAATTGCTTGTCTTTTCAATGAGAGACTAGGGGAAAAGAGTGGGAGAGAATTTGAAAGTCAGCATTTTAATAAAGAATTTTAAACATTATTTATATGTAGTTTGAAAAAATATTAAAATAAAAAATATTAGAAAAGGAAACTAGTTACCTTTTGTAACTATGAGTGTGGGGTGAATTTTTAAACACAGATAGAATTGAGATGATTACAACATATAAAATATATAATTTCAATACAAGTGAAAACTTTTTGCAGTAACAATTCAACTAAAATAGGTGAAGTAATTGATTAAGGAAATAATTACATTAAATCTTTCAGATTAGAAATTTAAAATCTAGGATGTATATGGAATTACCAAAGATATATGACAAAGTATTGTCCAATGGACGAGTGGCCAAAGGACATTAACAAATTTTCCCTAAAGGGCTGCAAAATTTTAAATTCCATATAAAACATGGCTCCACATAACTAAAATATTAAGAAAAATCCTCTTATATCACAAATAGTAGAATGATAAATATTACAAATAATTAATTTTAAAGAACATCATAAAGAAAGACACACTATCACAGTGTTAAGTATGCTTTTACTTTTATTGGTTCTCATATTTTCTTGTTGTATAATACTATGATGTCATAAGTGAAGTAAGCAAGCTTCAACCAGTCATAAATAAAGCAGGCTTATGTTCAAAAACTCACTTAGAAGCTGATAAATCCTCCTGAACTTCAGCAAAATCTAGCTCCCTGACCTCCCCATAATCTCTGGCTCCTTGTTAATGAGCACTTAGATATACTAAATATAACTCTCACTCTGCTTTGTTCCAACTTGGTGAGACTCAGGATTTTTCAGTGATAGCCTCTTAATCCCTTCATTAGCTTATCTCAGCTTTGAACCAGAACTATTTACCGTCAGGCCTATCCCCCCACCCCCCCCGCCCCCCGCCCTGCCCTCAGACTGGTACCTTTATGAAATCGCATGCCTTCCTTTGCAAAAATATCAAACTAGGTGTAATATTATGCAATGACATTCTTCTGCTATGTTTGCTGTCTCTTCAAATTAGTCCTTTTATCAAGACCTGAAAATCTAGGTTTCATTACTGCATTCAAAATAATTGGTATTAACTTACATTGAATAGTGTGTGTCACTTTTTTCTACATTGTATAGACATAGTTTTCTTTATTACATTATGAATATTTTATTTCTTATTATTTTAGTGGATGCTTGGCTTCTTAGTTTACTGGAGATACACTAATTTTTAATAGAAATATTCTCATGAGACAATATTGATAAAGCTTTTAGCCCACTGTTTGGCACATAGAATGCACTATATAAAAATTTATTTCCTCCCTCCCCTCCATAAAGATAAATTTATTACAGTGCAAAGTAAACAATGTGTATATAGGAATACAATCAAGTTTTGTTATGGACTGAATTTGGTAAGGTTATAGTTTTATATCAGTGTCCTAGTTTACATTCTCTTGACCTTGCACAATTTCATTAACCCAACTGTATGTTCCATTTAATTAATAGGAGATTTTGGTTCACTAGACATCATTATCACTTTTACCTTTCTTTAAACATCATTTCCTTTGAAGCCTATAATTTCACAGTAACACTGTGTACTACCTCATGTTTTCTTAAATGAAATAATCGTATTTTCCCCAAGTGTTAAAAGTGAATCACCTTAAATGTTCTGCTTTTCTACTGTGCATCAAATCTGCTCTGATTAATAAATTGTGAGATGGCCTACTTAGTATACCATACCAAAGTTTTTTATTTTTAGCAAAATAAACAATTTTTGGATTCTCCTTTAGATTTTTCTAACTAAAACATTAAATTGAGACCTTACTAATGGTTCTTTGTCCTGAGTCAACATTTATCTACTGGGAGAGTTCTCTTTTATGTCCCTGTCCTTCAGAAACACAGTTCAGACATAGGAGGGACCAAATTTGGCTATATGAGCAACCAGCTGCTGATCCAGTCAGATCATATTTCATGGATGCATATTTTGGGCCTAAAGCAGCTTAATGGATGCTCTCTAACTCGTAAAGTGAGATAACGAATCTGACACTCTTCAGAAAAAATGAGTACTTTTTTTCTCAACATGTATTAGACTGTGACAAATTCACTAGATATCAGGAAACATGGATTGTGGTCTGAGATTTAAGCAGGGTAATAGTCCTGCACTTAATCAGTACAGAAGTTGGCCATAATTAGGAGTCTTTTGCTTGACAAGTTTCATTATCACTTGCAATTGCCATCAATCCATTCTGATGCAGGTTAAATCTTGGGATAAAACAGAAGAAAAGAAAAAACATGGAGATGAGGTAAATCAAAGAGTATAAAATAATCTATTAAAGAAAGGATGGTTTCTTCCATGCCAAAATAATGGCATTGAATAAGAATGCTTCAAATCTACCAGTTATTGCCAGTTTTTTTTATTGTTGTTGTCATATTATTTTGGTTTTAGTACAGAGAAAAAGAAAGAGATCCAGATGCATATATGTAGATAGATAGATAGATATAGATATAGATATAGATATATAGATATAGATAGATATAGATATACATGAGGTGCTAAAGAAAGAATAATAGATTTGATAATACCAAAATAGCTCAGATACTAATAAGTATAAACAGACAATTCAAATTTGTTGTTCAAGTCATTGTTTTCAGAATTAAAGAAAGTCCAAAGTAATTGTGGTGGTGCAGTGGATAGAGTACTGGATCTGGAGTCAGAAAGACCTAGGTTCAAATTTGACCTCAGATACTTGCTGACTAGCTGTGTGACTTTGGGCAAGTTACTTAACTCTGCCTCATTTTCTCATCTGTAAAACGAGCTGAAGAAAATAAAATGGCAAGTCCCTCCATTATCTTTGCCAAGAAAATCCCAAATAGGTTCATGAAGATTGGCCATGACTGAAATTACAGAACAACAATGGCAAAAGTCCCAATTACTGCAAATAAGGAATCCTCTGAATTGGTCACTTTATTTGAATTTGCATTACATATTTTATTGGGATTAAAATATAGTATCTTATATAATTCTAAATTTAAATATTGTGAGTTCAAATACATGAGATCACTTCAAGGGATTAAGAATTTTAACTAATCAGAATAAAAATATATGTCCTAGATCATGAACTTAGCACTCACATCCTAATAAACAATACCTCTGTAGCTATGATGCAACACATAAATTTAGAATTCTTCTGAAAACTATATGACCAGAATCCTGTCCTGTTCTTCTGCCTGTAATTTGGATTAAAGTCTTGCATTATCTACCAATCAACATGAATTTATTAAGTACCTACTTTATTAAGTGCTGAGAGTAAAGATATAAAGAATGAAACCATCTCACAAAGAGCTTACATTCTATTGGGGAAGATAGGAAACTTTTAAGTATAGAGTGTGCACATAATAACAAACAAAATCAATTTTTATTGGACAAAGTTCTCACATTTAGAGTAGCAACTAATGAAATAATGTTTATAGAAAGTCAAATAAATATGGTTCTATACTCTTTTGCCCCATTTCTACCATTCTATCACTATGAAAACTGAAGGAATCTGCTAGGACTGGAGGTCATTTTATATTTCTCTTTCTTTTATTGATCACCAGGAGTTTATCATCTGATGTCCCACCTGTGGGAAATGATCCTTTCTGTACTTAGCTAGACAAGCCCTTAAACAATAGAAAAAATTTTTTTTTCTGTCAAAATGTTAAGTTCCTTTGGAATTGACCTTAAACCATTTTATTTATTTGTTTACCCAGGAAAGAAAGAAGGAAATAAATGTTTAATCTCTAGCACTTAGCAAGGTGCCTATAAATAGTGTTTCCTAAATGTTTATTGATTGATTGAGGATATATTGATGATGCTTAAATTTTTTCAGTTTGGTAGAACCCAAAATTTGTCCTACATGAACCCTTAAGAAGCTAGTCACTATGACACTTTGAAGCATGATTTTGTTGTTGTTGTTGTTCTTATGACACTTATGCTCACAAGAAAAATATGATGATATTGATAATTATGGTAATGATAATAATTAAAACAGTGGTATTTCCATATCACTTCAAAGTTTGTAAAGCACTTACAAACATCATCTCATTTTATCCTCACAACAATCCTGTGAGGTTGACATTATTATCATTTCCCTTTTACAGGTTAAGGTATTTACTTGGGAGCAGCTAGGTGGCCCAGAGAATAGAGCACCCACCCTGGAGTCAGGAGGACCTGAGTTCAAATCCTGCCTAAGACACTTGACACACTTACTAGCTGTGTGACCTTGGAGGAAAGTCAATTAACAACAATTACCTTGACTTTATCCCTCAAAAAAAAAGATACTTGCCTAGGTTCATGCAGCTATAAGAGTCTGATGCTGATTTGAATTCAGTCTCTCTGATTCCAGGACCAGTTCCTTCTCTACTATACCTTTTAGGCACTTATTAAAATTCCTTGTGGGGGGATTTATGGAAGGAAATGAATAAGAATCACTTAGGATGAAAATGTTTTAGTAGGTTGCTATATGCACCTAAGAAAGAAGTCCCTATATTGATGGAATCACAGAGCCATCAAAGTAACATACAACAAAGAAGGGATATAGAAAAAGGGCATAAATGACAAGAGCCATATGAGTTTGTTGTTATTTTTCTATAATAACAATTATTAGTCTCATATAGGACAACTATATATTTCATGTAAATGAAGACTAAATAACAAAAAAAATGTTTAATTTATTTCCTTGAGCAAAAATCTGCTTTCTCTCTATCCCAGGTCCCATGATAACTGAAAAAAAAAAGTGAAACCTTAGTTACAAATATGAATAGTTAAATAAAGGAAATCAATTTAATTATTTTAAGCTAAAATTTATGGCAAGATAATTCATTTCTCATTTATTAGAATCTTATTGAAAGTAATAAGAGAAAAAAAGCTGTGCTTATTCTACTTTCCTGACAGTCCTGAAATCATAGCTGATTGATAAGCTTATGAATAACATTATCAAAAAGGCTCACATTAATAATTCACATGACTAGAAACAGGAAAACTATCTTAACTAGTATATCAAAATTACTACTAATGCTCAATTTATGACATTTTTATTGGGAATATGAAGTTTGCTTTTTTTTTTTCACTAGATAATAAAAATTTTTAAATAGCAAGTTGGCATTCAAAAAGGGTTGTCAGAAAGAATACAAGAAGGGTTAGTCTACTTAAATGAATTATCCATCAATTTAGAAAACACTTAGGAAGCACTCAGCCACATATAATCTACATGTTAATTTTAAATTAAAGTTGAGCACATAGGGTATAGATAGATAGAAAGATGGATAGATAGATAGATAGATAAATAGTTTTTTGGGGAGCAATCAGGGTTAAGTGACTTGCCCCGGGTCACACAGCTAAGTAAGTATCAAGTACCTGAGACTAGATATGAACTCAGGTCCTCCTGACTCCAGGGCCAGTGCTCTATTCGATCTGCCACCTAGCTACCCCTACATAGGATCTATTTTTTTTTTTAAGCAATTGGGGTTAAGTAACTTGCTCAAGGTTACACGGCTAGTCATTATTTGTGTGTGGGTGCTCATTTTCTGAGGCCGGATTTGATCTCGGGTCATCCCAACTCCGAGGCCGGTGCTCTTACTCACTGCGCCACCTAGCCGCCCCTTTTAGGGCAATTGGGGTTAAGTAACTTGCCCAAGGTCACAAGGCTAGGTTTTTGTTTGTGTGGGTTAAGTGTCTGAGGCCGGATCCGAACTCAGGTCCTTATGACTCCAGGGCCGGTGCTCTACTCACTGTGCCACCTAGCCACCCCAGGATCTATTTTTAACTGTAATATTTTAGGTTATCAATTTGTATATTTCCATTGTTCTGTTACTTAGCTGTGTCTACCTCTTTATGAGGCCATATGGGGTTTTTCTTTCAAAAATACTGGAGTGGTTTACCATTTCCTTCTTCAGATAATTTTACAGATGAGGAAACTGAGGCAAATATCTATCATCTATCTATCCATCTATATGATGTGTACCTCCGTAAGGATGAATATTATATATAATAAATGTTTCCATGTACATACATACATACATATTTGAATACACAGTCATACAACATAGCTGAGCAGAATAATGGTGATATCCTCAGCACAAATAACAATAGCAATCAATATTTGACCAGATAGGTGAGAGAACCAGTATGGAAGTTAATTCAATCACAATCAAAACTATGTTAACTCCTTTATAAAGGCATCACTGCCAAGTGAATTGTATTATTGTGGTCCACTTTAGCAGTTAAATTGTTCTATTTTCTCTGTCATTATCTATTTGCCATGTCAAGAAAAAAATTGAATTTTTTTCACCTTATGTCACCCATGAGTCAATTATGTAGGGTGTTGCTTCTCTTTAACTTAATTTTAACCATTATTTAAAATGAATATTGAGTGAGAAAGTCAGTACACAGCAAACATACACTACAACTGGCATGAGTTCATATATAAGATTAAAAGAAAATATTTTTGTTTTAGTCTTTATCTTCTTTTCATTAACAATTTTGCTTCTGCCTAATGTTATTTTTTTCTCTACTTATGCTTTTCATCTATCATTCATCTGCAGTATCTGTTTATTAAGCAATACAAAGAGAAAAGCTGGTTATATTTTTATATTAATTAACAGATTATAAGACCAGGAAATGTCTTATTAATCATTGTATTTGTTTAAAAATAGAAGAAATAAATAAAAGAAAAATTGCCAAACATGTACTATATTCAAGTTAGATAGTCGGGTGCAAAAACAAATATATGAAGGGATGAATAAACAAACAAATAAATGAGATACCCTTCCTTTAGAGGTATTTGCATCCACTAGGAAGACAGCATGTAAGCAGATAAGCAAGTAGAAAATATATACAAGATAAATATGTCTACAGAGAGAGATAATCCCTGAACCGAAGAGGAGATTACAAATTATAGAGTTAAAAAGAAAGAACATTTAAAACGAGAGAAAGTGTGGGCATAGACGTTGAATTAGAAGATGGAATATCATGTATGGGGAGAAATAGCAGGCCAATTATCTGAACCAGAGAGTTTATGAAGAACAATGACATGAAATCAGAATTAGTATAATATTTTATGTACATTAGGTGGGATTGCCAAGTCTTATTATTTCTACCTCCACAATATTCATTGCATCCATTCCCTTTGCTCTATTCAAGCAGATATTCACCTACCATGGTATCTTCTTCACATGGATAATTGAAATAGACTCCTAATGGATCTCCCTGCTTCATGTATTTTTCTTTTTCAATCTAACACCCACATTTTACCAATGTGATTTTCTATGACTCTCTTCTACTTTAAAAAACAAAGAAACAGGGGGGCGGAGCCAAGATGGCGGAGTAGAAACAGCTCGAACAAGCCTCTCTGCCCCCAGATTCCCCACAAACTATGTAAAAAAGGACTCTGAACAACTTCCGGAGCCCCAGCACCCACAGAACGACACAGAGAAGCTAACCTCCCGCTGAGGACAGCCCAGCAGCCCTGCAGGAAGGACCAGCGCAGAGGTCTGGGAGCCGGCAGCACGCAGAGCGCAGAGTGCAGGAGCGGAGCGGAGCCGAGCCCAGGTCCACATGAGCAGAGGTTTTAGCCCCAGGGCGGCAGGGCCAGCAGCCAGCTGGAGGAACCCCAGAACACCAAGAGCTGTGGCGACTGCAAAATTATCAACATAGACATGCCTAGGACAAAGTAAGAGGTTAGTGTCCTATGGACTTTGGGACCTGTACTTGGGGAATGAGTCAGCTCCCTCCCCTGGGGGCTAGAAGCCACTGAGGAGACATGCCATTTTGTAGTTTTCAGAGGCATTTCCGGCTCCCAGCCTACAAATCGTGGGGAGATCCAGCAATCAGTCTTGGGGGGTAATCACTCTTGCTTTAACCTCCCTGGATCTGGATTGTGATCTAGGGTGGAAGTTGTGGGTGGGTTTACAGCTTGCCAGAAACGGAAGTTGCCCCCCACACTTTTGGGACGAAAATTCCTCTAGCTGGCCTTAAAGCCATAGTGTGGCAACAAGCCCAAAAGTCAAGCAATTAAGTGGCAACATGCCAAGGCAAAGGAAACAGAAAAATGCAACCCTAGACTCCTATTTTGGGGGCATAGAGCGGAAAAGGACTGTGAGGTCAGAAGTCCTGCTCCAAAAGCCCCAGGGGAAAACATGAGCGGGTTGCAGGCCATAGAGGACCTTAAGAAGGACTTTAAAAATCAAATAAGAGAAGTGGAGGAAAAATTAGAAAGAGAAAGGAGAAGGATGCAGGAAAAGTATGAAATGAGGGTCAACAGCCTGACTGAGGAAAACAACACCTTAAAAAATAGACTAACTCAAATGGCAAAGGAGGCCCAAAAGGGCAATGAGGAGAAGAATGCCTTAAAAAGTCGAATTTGCCAGATGGAAAAAGAATCTCAAAAGCTCACTGAGGAGAGTCATTCCTTCAGAGTTAGACTGGAGCAAATGGAAGCTAATGACTTTATGAGAAATCAAGATGCTGTTAAGCAGATCCAAACAAACGAAAGATTAGAAGGCAATGTGAAATATCTCATGGGAAAAACCACTGACCTGGAAAATAGATTCAGGAGAGACAATTTAAAAATTATTGGACTACCTGAAAGCCATGATCAAGGAAAGAACCTAGAAATCACCCTTCAACAAATTCTCAAGGAAAACTGCCCTGATGTTTTAGATCCAGAGGGCAAAATAGAGGTTGAAAGAATCCACCAGTCACCTCCTGAAAAAGATCCCAAAAAGAAAACTCCCAGAAATATTATAGCCAGGTTCCAGAATCCCCAGATAAAGGAGAAAATACTACAAGCAGCCAGGAAGAAACAATTTCTATATTGTGGAAACACAATCAGAATAGCCCAGGACCTGGCAGCTTCTACACTGAGGGATCGAAGGGCATGGAATATGATATTCCAGAGGGCAAAAGAACTGGGAATGAACCCAAGGGTCACCTACCCAGCAAAACTGAGTATTTTGTTTCAGGGGAAAATATGGTCATTCAGTGGAATAGAGGACTTTCAAGCATTCTTGAGGAAAAAACCAGAGTTGAATAGAAAATTTGACGTCCAGACGCAAGAAGTAAGTGATGCCTGAGAAGGTAATCAGGGAAAAGAAATCAAAAGGAACTTATCAAAGTTGAACTATTTACATTCCTATATGGAAAAGCAATATTTGTGACTGATGATATCTTTCTCACTATGAAAATAATGGAAGAAGGGGGTGTGGTCATATGAATACATATGTGAATGTGTGTGTATATGGTTACAGTTATATATGGATAGAGGCCATGGGTTGAATTTGTTGGGAAGGGAGAATACTCAAGGGATGAAATTATGAGGTGAGAGACGAGAGTGGCAAGAGGAGATGGGGAGAGACATGGTAGGGTAAACTATCTCATGTAGGGGAAGTGGTTGCAAAGGAGGGGAAGAATAAGGAAGGCTAAAAAGGCAAAACCACATTCATATTGAATTTGGTTCAGGGAGAAAATGACATACATAGTAAATGGGATATCTCAACCTGCAGCAGGATAGGGGGAAGGGGGATGAGAGGAGGGATGATGGATGGGAGGGCATCCTTGGGGTGAGGGGAGGTTGGAAGTACCCACTATAGAAGAGGGACAGGATCATGTGGGGAATCGACCAGGTGGGGGGTGGGATGAGTGGGAGGGACTTATAGGCAGCCTCGTACAATATATCTACCATGATAATGTTTTGCATAGCTAGACATGTACAACATATACTGAATTACTTATCTCCCAAGAAGGAATGGGTGACAAGGGAGGAAGGAAATGGATCTGAAATTCAAGGTCGTAACATTAAATGTTTCAAATATATATATAAATACTATTATTAATACTCTTTTGCCTATAATTGGGAGATAAGATGTGCAGGCATTGGGACACAAAGATTCATCTTCCTCTAATGGAAAAGTCGATGGGGGTATGGGAGAAGGTATGGGAGAGAGCAGATTGGAGGAAGCGATATCTTGTGGGACTGCTATTCTGGGAGGTTGGGTAGGGGAATAATGGGAAATGATTGTAACTCAAAATCTGGCGGAAATGAATGATGTAAAACAGAAGTTAATAAAGCATTTGTTTAATAAAAAAAAAAAAAACAAAGAAACAAACAAAAGACCCAACAACTCCATTGGCTTCCTATTACTTTTAAGATAAAAGATAACATCTGTTTGTAATTTAAAACCTGTCTACATCTAACTTTCCAGGCATATTTTATAGTATACCTTTTACCCAGCCTATCATCCAACTACTCCATCCTTCCTACATTCATGATACTAACTCCACAAACTCTATACTTTTCCAGTGTCATGGACAGAATTCATTCCCTCCCCAATTCTGATTCTTCAAATCCGGATTTTCCTTCCATATTCAGTTGAAGTATTACCTTTTACATGAAACATTTCCTTCTTACCCTAGCTGCTTGTGTCCTTTGCCCCTAAAAATTACCTTATATCTATTCTCTATTTGTTATGTTGTGTATCTAAATATGACCTTTTCTCTTTACAATTTACACAATCATTAAATACATAGTAAGCATTCAATAAATGTTGTTTGATTGGAATGGCAAATAATATTTTGAACTAAAGCAACATTTGGGAAGAGTATTTGAATTCGATATGTACATAATATATACTCCAACTTTCCTTAATTGAATCACATATATATGCATATATAATATATACATATATATGATTATATATATACATTAAGTTAATGAAGAAGAAGAGTTGTTCTGTTGAACTTTGGGGAGCTACTTTCTATAATATGATGAAGAGAAAAGAATTCTGGATTTGGACTAAAAAGAATTCTGTTTCACAAGTTTGAATTTCTGAATCATATTAGTTATGTTACTGTAGGCAAGTCATTTGGCTTTTCTAAACCTCAGTTTCCTCATCTGTAAAATAGGAGTGAAACTAGAACATAGCTCTACTGGATGTCATGAGGCTCAGTTGAGATAAATACATGGCAAAACTTAAAGATTTGTATAAATGTTAGCAAATTTTTATCTGTAAATTTGAATAATTATAAAAAAGAAATTATATTAAAATAAAATCAACTTATTATAAACATCTGAAAAAGGAAAAATCAGTTGTATGTAGGCAGGTGCATAACTGTGACTAGCTAAAAATTGATTATTCTGCAACTGAAATGTTTCTACAGCCCATAATTGGACTACCTGAAAATTTAGTATCATCTATGTTATTCACTCAAACTGACAACTTATAACCAGTTCTAATGGTATTAATATGCCATTTTGGATATACTTTAACCTAAAAGATAGCTGGTTTGCTTTTACCTGTAAAATATTGAGCCTGTGAAATTTTGAGCTTGGATGATCTTTAACTTATTGTTTAAGTTTTCACAGAGTTGACCTTTCTTAGTCCAGTGTAGAGCTGCTTGCATCTGTGTCCCTCAGCAGTTACCAATAGGAAAACACAGCTAAAGTGCAAGCCTAAATTACGAAGAACCTGGACCTTTGGGGAAAGCCGCCTCCAAAATAGAATCAAGAAATACAAATCCCCAGGTCTCCAAACACAGGACATCAATAAGTGAACATTCACCTCAAACAGTCAAGTTCATTTTATCTTCTACAAAGCTATGGGGTCTTTGTGTTCCTAAAATTACATCTAAATGTGAATATAGTTGTTAACTGAATTAAGTTTTTTCCCTTTCTTTTTTAATACACTTCCTTATAGGCTAAGTGTTGATATAGCTTAGTTCATAAAAGTTATCCACCTAATTATATTTGCCATCTGGCTTTCCCTCTCTCTAGTTAATTATGCATTTACATTAAAAGCAGCAATAGTTTCAAGTCAGAGGAGAGAAAAAAAGCTTCCTCTCTTTTTTTTTTCCCTGGGCATCCAATTGCCAAAAATAAGTTTGCTTAGACTTCTATTCAAATATTCCTTTATCCTATCATGTTCTAAAATCTATAAATAGTTGTTTTCACCTCAAACATCCTTCTGTAATCTTTTCTTCCCATCTTTTCTTGCTGTAACACAACTAAACTACCTGGGTAACACTGAGTGTCAATCATGTCAACAAGCCTTTGTTAAATGTATACTTTGTGCTAAGCATTGTACTGTGACAAATAGAAGCAAAAACAAAAAACAGTTCCTACTGGAGCTTACATTCTTTTTATTTATTTATTTACTTTAAGTTTAAGATATTCTTTTCTGCATTCCCTTGAGTACCAAATTTTCTCTCCCCTCCCCCTCCATGGCGGCATGCAATCCAATACAGGTTCTAAAAATACCTTCACATTAGACATTAGTCAAGTCGTAAAGAAAAATTATAGCCAATGGGATAAACACTGAGAAAGAAGGAACAAAAGAAAACAACATAGAGAGAGGGAGGGAGGGGGGAGGGGGGAGAGAGAGAGACAGACAGAGAGAGAGAGAGAGATAGACATAGAGAGACAGAGAGAGACAGAGACAGAGAGAGACAGAGAGAGACAGAGAGACACAGAGAGACACAGAGAGAGAGAGAGAGACAGAGAGAGAGAGACAGAGAGAGACAGAGAGAGACAGAGACAGAGAGAGAGTAGTTTGCTTCAATTAGCAGTCAGACTCCATAATTCTTTCTCTGCTTGTGGATAATGCTTTCCATCATGAGTCTTTTGAAGTTGTCTTATATCATTGCATTACTGAGAGGAGTCTAGTCTATCAAAGTTAGTCATCACAGATACGATGTGTCTGTAATTGTGCACAAAGTTCTCCTGGTTCTGAAGAAGCTTATATTCTAATGGAGAATACAACACATAAAGGAAACTGAAAAGCAGGGCAGGAGGGAGAGAATGTCCAACATGCTGCACAGGATAATGGTCTATGTTAAAAGAATGGAAGCAAGATTCAGTGTTCAAAAAAGCGAACAGCATAAAATTTATCAAACTTTTCACCAATTTATGTCAAAATTGAAGAAAACCATAAAAGCCCAAACCAAAAAAAATTAACATATCTATTATCTATTTATTTGCCTGAGATACTTATGACACACAAGGTCCATATTAGAAGAATGTGATCACACTCTTCTTTCCTAGCCCCCACCAAGATTATCTGGTAAATTACATTCATATTATTACCAAATATACTGAGACTAACTCCAAATTTGCAAGTAATTCACAATATTATACAAGAAAAAAATTTTAAATAAGAAAAATAATAACAGCAATGATACAGCCATAATGAAGACACAGTGATTATTTCTAAATACTCACAGGGGCTTACATTCCCAAATATGAGGATGCTTCAAAATATTTTTTCCCCTAGTGTGATCTTTATTTGTTCATTACTCATTTATGATTAAAGTGGACATCGGATGACATTTTTTTCTCTCTCTAACTTCCACCAATTCTGAATGTCACTTTCAGATCCCTAGAACTGCAAGTTAGTCCCACCAGTTTTTTAGAAAAAGTGAATCTCATCTTTCTTTGTCATTTCTCCCATTTAAGATAAGAGCACAATTTTCCCGGGTTCCTATATACTCTTCTTTTATATCATTAGTCTTTCCTGGTTATCAGTTCTACCTCATCATCCTGCATGCTTTGAAACAGACACATTTTATTTCCTCCAGTTATTGGAATGGGAGTGGGAAGGGTAAAAATATCACAGCACGTATTATATTTCTCTTGCCAATTAGAAAAAAATGTTCTTGAAATGCATGCCAAATACTCTCTAAAATATTCACATAAAATACATTTGGCAAAATGCATATGGAATTATCATAAATTTTACCTGACCTCCATCATTTGCTTAGCACCAAAAGCAAGATTCAATATGCTGTATCAGCAAGCATTTATATAGATTCCTTTTCTGACCAAGTGCATTTTTCCAGATACTGGGCTCCAGTCATATCCCTAGTCTCCTTTGCATAGCTGCTCACATCATGAACCTACCTAGAGACACAACTATTATAGTATTAATAATAAGAATAAGAACAAAACAATAAATGCAGGACCAGAAAACAGTTCTCTTTACAACAATGCTATCATGTTTCCTTTTTCATCTTCTTCCCCCAAAGTTCATGCCCTGGTTTGCCCAAAATCATGTCTTTTCCATTCATTTAGCTCTTTTAGTATCATTTTAAGATTAGTGAGTATGCCACCTAAAGAAAGAGTACGGATGACATTGGTCTAGAGTCTGGTAGAAATGTCTTCCCTCTGCATTTCCACCCACTGAATTTCTACCTATTCTTTGAATAACAACTTAGTTGACATTTCTTTTGAGGAAACTTCTCTGTTCCCCAATGGGTAACATTTTCTACCTGTGCACTTCAGGTAGTGTTTGATTCTGCACCTCTCTAAGGCACATAATATTTAATATTGTATATTACAGATATTTTGTTCTACATTCTATATAGGTAAACTCCTTGAAAGTGGGAGTCATGACTAATAAAAGAGATATGTCTTTACGTCTAACCCCATGTCATGCTCTGTGCTCTACATAGAGTAAACACAGCAGACTTTCAATAAATGTTTGTTGATTTGTTTTGCTAATGATATCTAAAATCCCATTTCTCTGGTCCCTGTCACATGCTGGAGGTTTCCAAAGCACCTTAACTCACGACAAAGTATAGTTCAAAATAATCACCAAAACAAAACACCTCTTGCAAGAATCACTAAGTAAAAGCATAGCATGACGTCTATGAAAAACATAAATCAACTTTAACTACATGCTGAAATCATCAGCTCTGTCGACACTGGTGAGGAAGAGTGTATATAGTGTAGCAGTATAGCCTATTACGTCCTCCCTGGTCTCTGCAGAGGAACAGCGGCAGAGAAAGCTTGAAAAACAAGATAAAATTCTAACTTAGAGTATAATGGAAGTCTCATACCCAACCATCTTTAAAATTCCAATAGAAATTTTTCTTAGGTATCAAATGTTCATTGCTCAAGATGGACTTCTCCAAAATATACTGCTCAAGTGTAAAAGGTAAAAGGGCTGGATTCAAATCTTACCTTAACATATACTAGTTTTGTAACTCTGGTAAAGTATTTAATTTATGTTTTCCTTTCATTTCGATATCAGCAAAATGAGAGGAGAACCAGGTGATCTCTGTGGTCCTAAGGCTCTCCATGTGAGTTTATGATCTTATTATTATGGATGTACTCAGTGCTGGCCATTATGATTGTACTTTGTGCTCTGACGTAAAATCAAAGAGTCTCATCGCCACATTGGTTGCATAATGATGAACGTTTTAATTATGACAGCTCTCAAATACCATTAAATGAGTTATATAGAGTTTATTATTAATTTCGGGGTGGTGAGAGTTCCTCCACCAATGAAATCCATAAAATATATATATATATATTGCCCTGAAGAAAGTGAGGAAGAAAACAGGGAGAGGGAGGATTCATGATGGGAACTCAACCTGAAAAGAACAATGAATATAAGTCAGGCAAATGAAGAAATATTGGGTATTATAAATTATGTTTATTAATATTTCTTGGAACCTTTTGATATTTTCCTGTTTTAATAATTTTCTAAATATTCCTTCTAACTCTTTCCTAATTTGTGTTGCCCCTATTCTCACCCATTCTCATTTGGATGGGCAATTTTTTTTTTTCTAAAGCAATTGCGGTAAAGTAACTTGCTCAAGGCTACACAACCAGTCATTATTTATGTGCGGGTGCTCATTTTCTGAGGTCAGGACCGATTCCTGGTCATCCCAACTCCGGGCCTGGTGCTCTTACTCACTACATCACCTAGCCACCCCAAGGGTGGGCAATTTTATAGGCTAAAAATCTAATGTTTTTAAATTACTATTCTTAAAGCTGACACCAAATCACTATAAAATAATAAAATCTCTTGATTGCTGGAATACACACACACACACACACACACACACACACACACACACACACATATAGAATGTGCGGAATTGAACTGAGACTCAGAAGAAAAATACCTGTTCTGTGTCCACTACTTAATAGCTCTAAGAAGTTAGATTCATCTTTTCCCCTCTCTGGGCATTGTATTAAAGATTTCTCGTCTGTAAAATTAGCAGATTAGACTAGGTGATTTTCAAGTTTCCTTCCAGCTTTAAAAAGTTTATGTTTCTATAAATAACTCCAAGACAACCATTTCCATTCTCCAAACAACACATTTTCTCACAAGTCATTGTGGTAAGAAACCTATGTGCACCTAAATTTAAGAGGCAAAATGAACAAATGGGGCCTCAAAAAGCCAACAATCATATTGAATTTCAGCTATATGACTTGGCTACCTTTAAAATGTCAATAATTCAACTTCTTATTTTTTTTATGTACTTCTATTTATATAATAAATATGATGGATAACAGGATACCAATGAAGAGTGCACTTAGAAAAATGCATATTTTTATTCTGTTCATAAAATACCCATAATAACTCTATGGCTATTAATGGGTACTTTTGGTGTACTGTTACATAACACTGGCTTATATGCTCTCTGATAACCTCTATGCTCATTTTCATCCATTGATATTCAAAGAAGACTTCATTATTTGGTTTGTATAAATTAGGAAACAATGTGCATTCAAAATAACTAAGATTATTAAAATATTATTTTCATGTATATGGCCTATATATGGCATTGAGTTAAAATATTATGGGTTGCTGCCATTAATAATGTAGAGAGTCGGGGCAGCTAGGTGGAGCAGTGAGTAGAGTGTTTGCCCTGGAGTCAGAAGGACATGAGTTCAGATCTGGCCTAAGAAACTTAACACATACAAACAAAAAAACCTAGCCGTGTGACCCTGGGCAAGTTACTTAACCCCAATTGCCCTCCAAAAAAAATAATGTAGAGAGTTCCAGATTATTGTGTGAGATTTTATTTATTTTTTGTTTCTCTATAGAACTAAGTATTTCAGAGAAATAAAGATTTAAAGGAAAAAATATTTTTACATATCCTAAAATTCCTTTCATATTCTATGTACAATCTTGAATTAAGAGTAGCAGAACTTTTAGGCATCTTGTCACAGGTAGTAAGTACTATAATTTCAGATTCTCTTGTGCCTTTTCCCTTCTTTCAGTCAAAATAGATAATTAATCTTGACAACATCAAATGAACAAATATACTTTGAACATAAGTTGTCTTCTAACTCTCCTGACTTTATCAAAATGATTCTTCAGCCTTCTCACCCTGTAACTTCCCTCAGTGCCTGAAAACTTCTCACAACGGAACTTCCCTCCAACATACCAACCCCTTTCTCCCACTGGTGGGTTACTTCTGGGTTTTTCTATTTCAGAGGATGGGTCCAGACTTGCATGCTTCATTACTCTCTTACTTGTGCATCGGATTCTCTGCACTTTGGAAGCCTACTCCCTCTTAGGCCAACCCTTTTCCAAATTATTTTTATGCTTTGTCTTCTCCATTAGATTAGAATCTTCCTTAGAGCAGGGACAACTATTCCTTGGTTTATGTTTGTATCCCCAGCACTTAACATTGTATTTGGATGCTTTTAGTATGCCTTAACAGAAGAGTTAAAATTATTTTCCAAAGTATAGGTCAAATAATTTCATCTCCCTTCTCACACTCAGTAAAGTCCAGTGGTTGCCTATTACATCTACAACCAAATATAATCTCCTTCTTCTCTTTCACATTTAAACATCTTCCTACTTTTCAAATCTCATACATCACTCCCATCTACATAATCTTTTGTTCAATAAGGATTACTTTCTTGCTGTTTCCTATATACACTACTTCCTCTCTCATCTCTGTGTTTTTGTTCTGTTTGTCTCTCATTCCTGGAACGTTCTCTATCATCTCTTCTACCTCTTGGAATCCCTTGTTTTCTTCCAAACTGGGTTTATAAGCTACTTACATTGTATCCTTGGCAAAAATTCAGTTTGTGGTGTGAGGGCCATACCAATTAAACCAGTTTTCACTGGTCAATATATATCTGTATGTAGCTCTATCTATCTATCTATCTATCTATCTATCTATCTATCTATCTATCTATCATCTATCTATCTATTGATCTATCTATCTATTTTTTAAAAACATTAGAGATAATTGTGATGAGTCTCTAAGACAGATGAAAGTTAAATCCAGGAAGAAACAATCTCTCTTAAGTTACGATTCCCTGCACTAGATGTGTATAGGAGCTCCCATCTACCCACACATTGGTCAACATCATTCTCTCCAACACATGTACAAATGGAGGGGCATCTTTCACATGGTTCAAATAAATATCCCTTCAAATATGATATATGTGTACAAATATATACATACTTATATACATGTATACATAACATAGGGATATATGTTTATTTATATATGTATCTGCATACATATATGTATGCAGATACACATACATTTAAATATTTTATAAATATGGATATGTAGATATATAGCTCTCTCCATATGTATACACACATATACATATGCATACACACATGCACATGAATATACACATACACATACACACACACATACACATACACATACATATACACATTATAGTTTCCGCTGAAAGAATATAAGTGTCTTCAGGTCAGAGAATGTGATGGTTTTCTTTTTGTATCTCCACTGTCTATCACAGTTCTTGATACACAATAGACATTTAATTAATAATAATGATTGATTAATAACTTTGATTAAACATATATGCATGTATGCATATATACACACGTAATATTATTTAAATGGCATAACTTAGACAAAAATATATTTTAATTTACAAAGGAGTAAAGGAGTTTTTAACCTTAATTATCTTATGCTCCCTAGTTCCATTCCTCAGCTCTATCTGATTTCCATGACCTTTACTCTTTGAGTGTGACACAGAACCATTAGTTAAATAAAATAGTATAGACTGCCTACAGATAGAATTTCTTCTTTGGTTTAAAATGCTTAATTTTCTCAACTCTGCACTTTGATCTCCATGCACAAACACAGCCTGGGGTGGGTGGGTAGGGGCATTTACTGGGGAAAAAGTTGTTAAGATCTGAAAAAAGACCCTATGCATATGTAGTCTTCCTAATCTGGAGGGGCCTTGAAAGAGCAATATTTCTGACACTCTGTTTGGGAGTAGTAAAAGGATTTTGCTGTTTTGTTTGCCATGGAAACAGGCACTAGGTTCTTAAAAGTGGTCAGCAGTTTGATGAAAAGTAATATTTTTACAAGATGTCTGAAATGTGTCTAAGTGTATGTTTTCACACATGTAGCAAAGGGAATTCTCCCTTCTAAGAACACTGGCTGCCTTTCTTGTTATACTTTTCCGTCAGTGTCCATTGATTTCCACACAAGAGGGACCTGAAGCTACAGAAAACCTATGTTCATAGTTTCCCTTTGCTCCTTTCCACCTGCCTGTGTGGAAGACACTCACACAATCTGGGTGAAACACTGTAATTAGTTTTAAATAACCTTCCTTGTTTTCAGAAATCGAATGTATGTTTCCATGGCAGCAGACAAAGTAGCCAGAAGTAGCATAGAGAGGAATTTGATACATTTGAGAGGAGGGCCACTGAAGATGCTAAAGTCTATATATTTTAAAGATTTCAGGTTTCAGGCCAGTACCTATATTTTTGTGTCTCCATTTTCCCTTTACAAGTTTATCTGAATTCTCTCCTATGCCAAATTGTTCATGAAATGACAATTTAGTTTTGCCAAATTTTCTGATCTTACATTGTATGTTAAAATCTGTTCAGGAATATTTTCAAGAAATTTAGAATTATCTTTTTATTATAGTCTATCACCTACATTTTTTTCCCAAAGCAACTACCTTATTTGTGCTTTGACCATTCAGTTCAACAAATTACTAGATAATTGTGCATTTGGTCAGTAAACATATAAGAATTTAGAAAAATCCAATCTTTTTCACAAATTCTAAAAGATTTTCCTTCCTCCCTCTCTCCTTCCTTCCTTCCTTCCTTCCTTCCTTCCTTCCTTCCTTCCTTCCTTCCTTCCTTCCTTCCTTCCTTCCTTCCTTCCTTCTTTCCTTCCTTCCTTCCTTCCTTCCTTCCTTCCTTCCTTCCTTTCTTTTTTTTATTTAAACAAATGCTTTATTAACTTCGGTTTTACATCATTCATTTCCGCCAGATTTTGAGTTACAATCATTTCCACCCCACCCCCCCCCCGGTTTTTCCCCTACCCACCCTCCCAGGACAGCAGTCCTGCAAGACATCGCTTCCTCCAAATCTTCTCTCTCCCATATCCTCTCCCACACCCCCTTCGACCTCTCCATTAGAGGAAGGTGAATCTTTGTGTCCCAATGCCTGCACATCTTATCTCCCAATTACAAGCAAAAGAGTATTAATAATAGTATTTATATATATTTGAAACATTTAATGTTAAGACCTCGAATTTCAGATCCATTTCCTTCCTCCCTTGTCACCCATTCCCTCTGGGGAGATAAGTAATTCAGTATATGTTGTACATGTCTAGCTATGCAAAACATTATCATAGTAGATATATTGTACAAGGCTGCTTATAATTCCCTCCCCCTCATCCCACCCCCCACCTGGTCCATTCCCCACTTGATCCTGTCCCTCTTCCATAGTGGGTACCTCCAACCTCCCCTCCCCCCAAGGATGCCCTCCCATCCATCATCCCTCCTCTCCTCCCCCTTCCCCCCATTCTGCTGTAGGTTGAGATGTCCCACCTAGTATGTATGTCATTCTCTCCCTGAACCAAATTCAATGAGAATGTGGTTTTGCCTTTTTGCCTTCCTATTTTTCCCCTCCCCTGAAACCACTTCCCCCTGCTTCCTCTACATGAGATAGTTTACCCCACCCTGTCTCTCCCCATCTCCTCCTGCCACTTTCCTCTCTCACCTCACAACTTCACCCCTTGAGTATCCTCCCTTCCCAACAAATTCAACCTATGCCCTCTATCCATATATAACTGTAACCATATACACACACATTCACATATGTATTCATATGACCACACACCCTTCTTCCATTATTTTCATAGTGAGAAAGATTTCCTCAGTCACAGTTATTGCTTTTCCATATAGGAATGTAAATAGTTCAACTTTGATAAGTTCCTTTTGATTTCTTTTCCCTGATCACCTTCTCAGGCATCTCTTGCTTCTTGCATCTGTATGTGAAATTTTCTATTCAATTCTGTTTTTTTTCCTCAAGAGTGCTTGAAAGTCCTCTATTCCACTGAATGACCATATTTTCCCCTGAAACAAAATACTCAGTTTTGCTGGGTAGGTGACCCTTGGGTTCATTCCCAGATCTTTTGCCCTCTGGAATATCATATTCCATGCCCTCTGATCCCTCAGTGTAGAAGCTGCCAGGTCCTGTGCTATTCTGATTTTGTTTCCACAATATTGAAATTGTTAATTCCTGGCTGCTTGGAGTATTTTTCTCCCTGATTTGGGGATTCTGGAACCTGGCTATAATATCCCTGGGATTTTCTTTTTGGGATCTTTTTCAGGAGGTGATTGGTGCATTCTTTCAACCTCTATTTTGCCCTCTGGATCTAAAACATCAGGGCAATTTTCCTTGAGAATTTCTTGAAGGCTGATGTCTAGGTTCTTTCTTTGATCATGGCTTTCAGGTACTCCAATAATTTTAAAATTGTCTCTCCTGGATCTATTTTCCAGGTCAGTGGTTTTTCCCATGAGATATTTCACATTGCCCTCTACTCTTTCATTTGTTTGGATCTGCTTAACAGCATCTTGATTTCTCATAAAGTCATTACCTTCCATTTGCTCCAGTCTAACTCTGAAGGAATGAATCTCCTCAGTGAGCTTTTGAGATTCTTTTTCCATCTGGCAAAATTGACTTTTTAAGGCATTCTTCTCCTCATTGCCCTTTTGGGCCTCCTTTGCCATTTGAGTTAGTCTATTTTTTAAAGTGTTGTTTTCCTCAATAAGGCTGTTGACCCTAATTTCATACTTTTCCTGCATCCTTCTCATTTCTTTTCCCAATTTTTCCTCCACTTCTCTTATTTGATTTTTAAAGTCCTTCTTATGGTCCTCTATGGCCTGCAATCCGCTCATGGTTTCCCCTGGGGCATTTGGAGCAGGATTTCTGACCTCACAGTCCTCTTCCCACTCCATGCTTCGACCCTCCTTGCCCCCAAAGTAGGAGTCTAGGGTTGCATTTTTCTGTTTAATTTGTTTCCTTTGCCTTGGCATGTTGCCAATTAATTACTTGACTTTTGGGCTTGTTGGCACACTATGTCTTTGGCGCCAGATAGGGGAATTTTAGTCTCGAACTTCTGGGGGGTCAACTTCCATTTCTGGCAAGCTGGAAACCCACTCATGACCTCCACCCCAGATCACAATCCAGATCCAGGGAGGTTAAAGCAAGAGAGATTACCCCCAAGACTGATCGCTGGATCTCCCTACAGTTCTCGGGCCAGGAGATGGAGCTGCCTCTGATTACTACAAAATGGCGTGTCTCCTTAGTGGCTTCTAGCCCCCAGGGGAGGAAGCCGATGCATTCCCCAAATACTGGTCCCAAAGGCCATACGGCGCTAACCTCTCACTTTTTCCTAGGCATGTCTTTGTTGATAATTCTGGAATCACCATGGCTGCTGGTATTCTGGGGTCCCTCCAGCCGGCTGCTGGCCCTGCTGCCCTGGGGCTAAAACCACAACTCAGGGGTCTGGACCTGTGCTCGGCTCCACACGCTCTGCGTAGCTGCCGGCTCCCAGACAGCTGGGCTGGTCCTTCCTGCAGGGCTGCTGGACAGTCCTCAGTGGGAGGTTAGCTTCTCTGTGTCATTCTGTGGGTCCTGGAGCTCTCGAAGTTGTTGAGAGTCCCCTTTTACATAGTTTGGAGGAAATCTGGGGGCAGAGTGGCTTGGACTTGCTGTTTCTACTCCGTCGTCTTGGCTCCATCCCTTCCTTTCTTTAGTTTGTTTTTTTTTTTCATCTGTGTTCTTCATGGAGTCAAGAAGTAATTATTAAGTGCTTGTTATTGCCAGACTATGTACTGGTGATGCAAAGATATTGAAAAGATTGTCTATACTCGCAAGGAGCTCACAGTTTAATGAAGTATACAACATGAAAACAATAGTATAAACACAGGCTATATAAAGAATAAACTGGAGAAAATCAACAGAGGGAAGACACTAGCATTGAGGGAAAGAAGGGAGGCTAAAAGGTGAAATCTGTGTGGATTATGAAGGAAGATGGGGAAACCAGGAGGTAGAGATGTAGTGGGAGAAAGTTGCAACATTAAGAACACCCAGTGAAAATGAGCAGAACTTGAATATGAAGTAAGTATCCTTTAAAGAACAACAAGGTATCCAGTGTCACTGATCACAGGGTAATAGAGGATGAGGAAGGAATAAGAAATTCAGAAAGGTAGAAGACGTCAGTTTATAAAGGTTTTTAAAAACTGAACAGAGGAATTTGTGTATGTTTATGTGTGCATGCATGCATGTATACATGGACACACAGCCATGCATATACAGACTTGTATGTACATATACCAATGTGTGCATATGTATGCATATATGCACATGAATTATAACATAGACAAGTGTATGTATCCACATATATGCATGTATATATTGTAATGGTTATGGGATCTGAAGATCTTCAGTGCTCCTTGAACTTGCTGACATAGCAGGAAGGGGTGGGGCAGGAGCCCAAGCTGGAGTTAGTCCTGTGACTAAAATAGTGGTGGCAGTGGCAGCTGCAGTGGCAGTGGCCACAGCAATGTAAACTATTTTTTTGAGCCAGCCAGAATTTCTGCTAAGGACTCCTGCTGATTACTGCCAGGGACAGGAACTTTGGCAGGCCAGAGCTGCTGGGAGTAAGCTGCATGGACGCTGAGCAGTTGCTGTGAGTGAGGAGAAGAGGACATTTGCCTGAGGTAGCCTGTTCTGTTTTAAAGGCTTGAGAATGTAAGTGTTTACTTCATTAATTACGTTTGTCAACTCTCTAGCTACAGTGATGTCTTTAACTGTCTGGTTTGGGGACTCACTTTTCTGTTATTTAAATAAATGTTTTAGCTTTGTGCTCATATAGAGATCCTGGTATATTTTGTGATTAATAACCATATCAGCATATTTATAGTTAACATAGGCATTGTGAATATTGCATTGTTGTACACATATATATGTATAGACATATGTGTATGTTTATACTTGTTTATGTATGTTTAGCAGAAGAGATAGGGAGTTATGGGGTTTATTGACAATGTGGGATTGGGCAGTGGTGATGGTGGTGGTGACATGGTTGGAACTGCATTTTAAAGAGATAGATTTAATATCTGAATAATGGATAAATTGGAATAAGAACAGAATAATCAGTAGGCTATTACAGTAGTCTAGGCATAAGGTGATGGGGGGTGGTATACAAGGCTGGTGGCAAAATTAGTGTAGAGAAAGGGGTCAATATGAGAGAAATTATGAAAGTAAAATTGAGAGTTACTCAACAGATTGGTAGCTTGGTGACACAGTCATTGGAGAATAGTATCTAGAGTCAGGAAGATTAATTCAAATTTAACCAATGAAAATTATTAGCTCTGTAATCCTGGGCATGACACTGAACCATTTCTCATATATAAAATGGTGATAACAATATCACATGATTCTTAAGATTGTTGAGAGAATAAAACATGATAACATTTATAAAATAATTTGCAAACCTTATAATTCTATATAAATTTTAGCTCTTATTATTATACATGGTTGAGAGAAATTGACTAGTGGAAGATAATACCTAGTTAGCAAGCCTAGATGACAAAGAGGATGGTAGAACCTTTAAGAGTAACAGGTAAATTCAGAAGGGGTAAGGACTTTAGGGGGAAGCTGATGAGTTAAATTTTGCAGCTGTTAAGTTGGTAGGACCTGGATGATGATCCACCAAAGAGACTGAAAAGCAGTCAAAAGAGTAGAGGGAGAACAAGGAGAGAGCAATTCCATGAAACCTTAAAGACAAGACAATATTAAGGAGAAGAGGGTTATCAACAGTGTCAAAGACACGGGATTTCATTAAATATTGAGAAAAAGAAATTTGATGTACATTAATTGTTATGGTGCTATAAATATAATGGAATATTATTTTACAATTATACTCTCTCTCTCTCTCTCTCTCTCTCTCTCTCTCTCTCTCTCTCTCTCAGTGGTGAAGAGGACAAAAACAACTAAAAAGACATATATGAACTAATGCAAATTGAGTTGAGCAGGATCAAGAGATCAACTTACACAGTAAGATCCATATTGTAAAGATAATAAACTTTGTGAAGGATTTGATAACTCTTATCAACACAATGACCTACCAGAGTTCAAAAAACTTATGATAAAAAATACTATCCACCTCCATATAGAGAACTTATGAATTCAGAATGCAGATTAAAGAAGATAACATTATCTTTCTCTCGTTTTTTCTTTTTTTAAGCATAGCTAATCAGGGAATTTGTTTGCATAACTTCATATTTGTTATGGGATGGAGGTGGGACAGAATATAAAACAAAAGTAAAATAAAATTGAATGATAGAAATACCATGAAAAGGTCATTAGATTGGGCAAGTAAGAAATTATTGGTAATTTTCAAAAGGAGAGTTTTAGTTGAATGGTGTTGGAAGCTATACAACAGAAAATTAAGAAGAGGGTGAGAGGAACGGAAGTAGACTAGAGGCACTGATTACAATTGCCTTCTCAAGATTAGCCTCAAAAAGTAGAATAGATGAGAAATATAAAGCAAGGATAGTGGATCAAGTGAAGGTTTTTTGGATGGTAAGGAAACATATACATCTTTAAAAGCAATAGGAAATTAGTCAGTAGTCAGGAAGAGATTGAAAATAAGTGAAAGTAAAGGGAAGATAGAGGAGCAATCTCCTAGAAAAAGATGGGAGAAAACGGGATCAGTTATGCCTGTAGAGGAGTTTTCCTCATCAAAGAAAAGAGTTACTTCTTCACATGAGAAAGTGGTGAAGGAAGAGATAGAAAAAAGAGATATCTGAGTGATATGAGATGAGGAGGAGGGGAGAAAAGTGAGTTCTCTAAAAATGTCACTATTTTCTTCAGTAAAATATGAAGCAAGTTTCTTAGTTGATAGAATAAAGGGAGTGGCAGCCACAAGAGATCTGAGGAGGAATGAAAAGGTTTTGAAAAGCAGGATACAGAATTAATTTGGGGTTTCTTGACACAGTGAGGACCCAGATGAGATTATGTAACATAAGTTTATAGTGCTCGAAGTCAGTAAACTTGGTTATTTTCTCCAGAATCTTTCAGCAACACATGGTTACATTCAAAGGCAGCAGATTGTATGAACAATCCAAGACTGAGACTTGGTAAAGCTAGATCAATAAATGTTCAGGGGGTATGGGATCAAAGAGAGTAGAAGTAACCTGGTTCATAAAGAGATCAAATGGTGGGAGGGAAGAACCAGTGTGGGGATTATGACTTGGATAAAAACTGAGGGGTGGCTGGATTGAAGGTCACAATGAGAAGAAAGAACACTTCTGTGTTTGCAATGCAGAGGGAGATGTGAAATGACAACAAATTATAATTAGGGGGATTTAAAAGTCCATAACCATGGGAGAGTTTAATTTTTGAGTGATTGAAAGGTCAGGGATATAATCATCTTTGTATATAGCAGAGGTGGGATAGAAAAGTAAGGCACTAGAAAGAAGTAAGCTGAGGAACTAGGATGTTAGGGTATTTAAGGGGTAATCAATACATACTCTGTAGTCCTCTAGTATGAGAACAAGAGTTAGGGAGGAAATAAAGGCTATGAGACAGGCATTTGATTGAGGAAAGAAAGGTAGCATGTATATGGGGGAAGAGGGGAATGTGTGTGTGTGTGTGTGTGTGTGTGTGTGTGTGTGTGACTGTATGTGTGGTGTGGTCTTTGTATCTTTGTATGTGTGCCTTGGGAGCAGAGTAGAGTGTGGTTGACCAAGATCCAACTTTCTTCTGATAACAAAAAACCAAAAACCTAAACTTAAGCAAGGAAGAAAAAAGAGTAGCCCAGGCAATCAAGACTTCTCATACTATCATACTCAGAAGGGTACAACTAATAATTAGGAGAACCAAGGTGTACTTAGGCACCTGACAAGGTACATGGAGAGTGGGAAAGGAAGAGGCAAGTAAATAATGGCTTTTTTTAAACTGCATGTGAAAATGGGAAGGGGAGAGACCCAGGTAAATATAGGACTTTGCACCTCTTCCCTGCCTCCTCTGCAAGGAAACTTCCATAAAGAAGTTATCCAAAATGTTTGAGTGCTCCTTCTATGTCCTTGAATATTTTGAGGATGTCAGTGCAGCTGTCAGTCTGTCCTGTCATTCCGTTTTTTTTTTTTCAAAATAAGTGACCATTTCTTTTTATGGTTATTATTTATATAATCTATATATATTGTGTGTGTGTGTGTGTGTGTGTGTGTGTGTGTGATTTATATTCTATAAACCATTGCTGCTACTTGGTTATTCTTAATAGTTATATAGCAACTTATTTGTGTCCTCCTTCAAATTCTATTAAGTCAACTGGAATGTAAGTTTTGATTATTTAAATAATGTCACGACTTAAGATTTGTAATAATATAGACTTGATGGAAAGACATTTTTATTAAACTATTGAATTTTTTACTGAAAAGAAGATTGGGATCACTGAAAGGATTATTAATGTTTTAAATTACAATCCAGCTGACTTTTTTTCTCTCATTCAATTCTAAGCCCAACTCATCTATATCTGTATTTACTGTGGGATTCACTTTCCCCTTGATGTTCTTTGTCAAAGAGGAAAAATTTCCTGGAGCTATGAACTTAAGGGTTGTAGTCTAAGCTTGTCTTCCACTTCTATTAGGTTAAATAAAAACGGCCTTATATGCATTGGCTTATTGTTCTGAATTCTATAGTGAACCTAGAAACATTTGAAGGGTTGAGTTTGTTGTAGAATTGTACTCACAACAACTACTTGCTCCCATTTCATGTCTTTTTAAAATCAGAATTGAAATGACTTAACAGTAGATGGTTCCTTTAGAGTGGATGAAGATAAGAATATTTGACTATTAGTTAATAGCTATTGGCTATTATATTAACTATATATATATATACTTTTGGCCTGTTCACCTCTGAGATAATGGTTAAATAAATCCCTCAATATTTTAAACAATATATCGGGGGGGGAGCCAAGATGCTCTTCCTCCAGATCACCTCCAAACCATGTAAAAGGGGACTATGAACAACTTCTGGATCCCCAGCACCAACAGAACGACACAGAGAAGCTAACTTCCTGCTGAGGACAGCCCAGCAGCCCTGCAGGGGAGCCGAACCCCGGTCTGCATGAGCCAGTTTTAGCACCAGGGCGGCCGGGCCAGCAACAGTCTGGAGGGACCCCAGAATATCAGCAGTTGTGGCAATTCCAGAATGATCAACACAGACATGCCTAGGACAAAGGGAGTGGTTAGTGCCCTATGGGCTTTGGGAACAGTATTTGGGGAACTCGTTGGCTTCCTCCCCTAGGGGCTGGAAGCCGATGAGGAGACACTCCATTTTGCCGTTTCAGTGGCAGCTCCAGCTCCTGGCCTGCGAACTGTAGGGAGATCCAGCGATCATTCCTGGGGGGTAATCGCTCTTGCTTTAACCTCCCTGGATCTGGAATGTGGTCTGGGGTGGAGGTTGTGGGGTGGGTATCCAGCTTGCCAGAAACAAAAGTTGTGAAGACCCCAGCTTTGGGATGGAAGCTCACCTGTCTGGTGGCAGAGTCCTATTGTGACAACAAGTAAAAAAGCCAAATAATTAAGTGGCAACATGCCAAGGCAAAGGAAACAAAATAAACAGAAAAATTAAACATTAGACTCCTATTGTGGGGGCAAAGAGGATCGAAGCATAGAACAGAAGGAGGACTTCAAGGTCAGAAATCCTGCTTCAAAAGCCCCAAAGGAAAATATGAGTGGGTTACAGGCCATAGAGGACCTTAAGAAGGCCTTTAGAAATCAAATAAGAGAAGTGGAGGAAAAATTGGGAAGAGAAATGAGAAGGATGCAAGAAAAATATGAAATGAGGGTCAACAGCCTGACTGAGGAAAACAACACCTTAAAAAATAGACTGACTCAAATGGCAAAGGAGGCCCAAAAGGGCAATGAGGAGAAGAATGTCTTAAAAACACAAATTTGCCAGATGGAAAAAAAATCTCGAAAGCTCACTGAGGAGATCCATTCCTTCAGAGTTAGACTGGAACAAATGGAAGCTAGTGACTTTATGAGGAATGAGGATGCTGTTAAACAGAACCAAACAAATGAAAGAATAGAAGGCAATGTGAAATATCTCAGGGGTAAAACCACTGACCTGGAAAATAGATCCAGGAGAGATAATTTAAAAATTATTGGACTACCTGAAAGCCATGATCAAAGAAAGAACCTAGAAATCACCCTTCAATAAATTCTCAAGAAAAATTGCCCTGATGTTTTAGACCAAGAGGGGAAAATAGTGGTTGAAAGAATGCACCAATCACCTCATGAAAAAGATCCCAAAAAGAAAACTCCCAGGAATATTATAGCCAGGTTCCAAAAATCCCAGATCAAGGAGAAAATACTCCAAGCAGCCAGGAAGAAACAATTTCAATATTATGGAAACACAATCAAAATAGCACAGGACCTGGCAGCTTCTACACTGAGGGATCAAAGGGCATGGACTATGATATTCCAGGGGGAAAAGAGCTGGGATTGAAGCCAAGGATCACCTACCCAGAAAAACTGAGTATTTTGTTTCAGGGGAAAATATGGTCATTCAGTGGAATAGAGGACTTTTGAAGCATTCTTGAGGAAAAAAAACAGAGTTGAATAGAAAATTTGACATCCAGACACAAGAAGGAAGAGATGCCTGAGAAGGCAACCAGGGAAAATAAATCAAAAGGAACTTATCAAAGTTGACCTATTTACATTCCTACATGGAAAAACAATAACTGTGACTGATGGAACTTTTTCTCAATATAAAAATAATGGAAGAAGGGTATATGGGCATATGAATACATATGTGAATGTATCTATATATGTTTACAGTTATACATAGATAGAGGGCATAGGTTTAATTTGTTGAGAAGGGATGATACTTATGGGGTGAAATTATGAGGTAAGAGAGGAAAGTAGCAAGAGGAGATGAGGAGAGACAGGGTAGGGTAAACAATTTCATGTAGAAGAAACAAAGGAAAGTGGTTGCAGGGGAGGGGAAGAACAGGAAGGCAAAAAGGCAAAACCATATTCTCATTGAATTTGGCTCAGGGAGAGAATGACATACATACTAAATGGGATATCTCACCCTGCAGCAGAGTAGGGGGAAAGGGGATGAGAGGGAGGATGATGGAGGGGAGGTCATTTTAGGGGGAGGTGAGGTTGGAGGTACCCACTATTGAAGAGGGATAGGATCAAAGTAGGGAATGGACCAGTTTGGGAGTGGGATGGGTGGGAGGGAATTATAAGCAGCCTTTCACAATATATCTACTATGGTAATGTTTTGCATAGCTATACATGTACAACACATACTGAATTACTTATCTTCCCAATGCGAATGAGTGAGAAGGGAGGAAGGGAATGGATCTGAAATGCATTGGGGCACAGAGATTCACCTTGCTCTAATGGCAAAGTCGAAGGGGGTATGGGAGAAGATATGGGAGAGAACAGATTGAATGAGGTGTTATCTTGTGGGACTGCTATTCTGGGATAGTGGGTAGGGGAAAAATGGGGAAAAACGTGTACCTCAAAATCTGTCGGAAATGAATGATTTAAACCAGAAGTTAATATAGCATTTGTTAAAAAAAAGAATATATCAATTCCCATATCGATGTCTTTGTTGAGTAGTAGGTTTTGTCCAGATTTAATTCATCTTCATCTTAAGCATCATTTCAACTACCTCATTTCTATCAGTGATTGTCATGTTACAGTCTAAAAGATAGTTCCATGAGGATGAAAATCAACTGCCATTCAGTCATTATATCATTTCCATTTTCTCTCTACTTCTCTTGTCCATTTCTTAGTTGGTTTTCACCTCAACTTTCTTATGTCTCCTGATTTTGTTCTTTACATAATTAGACTCATATCATCTAGGAGTTGAAAAGACCTTCTTCTGTCATCTAATTCAAACAATACCTGAAAAACTATCTCTTCTACAATATGACTAACTGGTCATATTTTTTTTCACCTGAAAGGAGGCACCCAGTGAGGTAGCGACCAGTAGGAATCAAATCAACGTATTTTACTTGGAATTGAATTATTTAAAGGAGTTTTGTTTTTTCCTCATATTAAACCTAAATTTTATTTGTTTATTACTCATGGTTCCTGCTTCTCTATTCTAATGATAAATTGAAAAATTATGATGATATATTTACAGAATCCTAGAGAAGAATGTAAAAAACTAATTGAAATAATAAATGTCTTTAACAAAGTTACAAGATATGAAACAAACACACATAAGTTGTCTGCATTTTTATATAATACAAACAAAGTTCAACAGCAAGAGATAGAAAGAGAATTTCCTTTAAATTTATTGTAGATATTGTAAAATATTTGGGAGTCTGCCTTCCAAAACAAACCCAGGGAGTATATGAATACAATTACAAAACACTTTTCACACAAATAAAGTCAGATCTAAATAATTGGATAAATATCAGTTGCTCATGGGTAGGTCAAGCTAATATAATAAAAATGACAATTCTATCTAAATTAATTTACTTATTCAGTGCCATAAAAATCAAAGTACCAAAAAAGTATTTTATAGAGCTAGAAAAAAATATCAAAATTCATTTGGGGAACCAAAAGGTCCAGAATATCAAGGGAATTAATGAAAAGAAATTCTAGTGAAGATGGCCTAGTCATACCATATTTTAAACTGTATTATAAAGCAGCAGTCATCAAAACCACTTATTAATGGCTGAGACATAGAGAGGTATATCAATGGAACGCTTTATGTAAACAGGACACAGTAGTCAATGATTGTAGCAATCTATTGTTTGATAAATCCTAAGTCCTTAACTTCCAGCAGAAAGTACTGGGAAAACAGCAAAATAGTATAGGAGAAACCAGGCATACAACAACGTGTGTCGCTGTATACCAGAAAAAAGTTCAAATGGGTACACGATCTAGGTATGAAGGTTGATACCATAAACAAATTAAAGGAGCAAGCAAGAGTTTATCTGCCAGATTTATGGAGAGTGAAAGAATTTATGACCAAACAAGAGATAGGGAACATTAAGAAATGTGAAATGGATTATTATGATTGCATCAAATTGAATCACTTTTGCACAAACAAAGCCAATGAAAACAAGATTAGGAGGGAAGCAGAAAACTGGGAAAGAATTTTTACAAATATCTTCTCTGATAAAGGACTCATTACTAAATATATATACAGAACTGAGTCAAATTTATAAGAATACATGCCATTCCCCAATTGATAAATAGTCAAAGGATATGAACAGGCAGTTTTCAGAGGAAGAAATTAAAGTTACCTATAGTCATATGAAAAAATGCTCTAGGTAGAGGCCTGGAAGATGACATGGGCTGGCACAGAGGCCCAGCGTAGGCCTGATAAACATGCAGCAAGTTGATCCACCAACCATAAGGGCCATTGCCAGGCCTATCACTACAGAGCTGAGCCTGGACAGAGCTGGGTAAGAATCAAATGTAGGGCCCCTGGCAGTGGCAGCAGCCACTCCTGGGACTAAAAACCCACAGCTTGGAAATTTAAAAAGCACCTATCTGGACTTCCAGGGACCAGGATGGCAGAGTGAGCCCTGGCTGCTCCAATCCCCACCTCAGACCCTGAAAACATAGAAATGATTGCCCCAAAGCAAAACTTTAAACAGTAAAGGCTTGGGAACCCCAGAGGAAGGGTGTGACTCGGTCCCTGCCTCAAAATGGATAAAAAGCAGACTGCAAATACAAAGACTATGAGTACTACTATTTTGAGAGAGAGGAACCAAATTCAGAGGGAGACAATGTTGACTCCACACCCACAGCTGAAGTCTCAACAGGGAATTGGTCTCAAGCACAGAAAGCATTTTAAAGTAGCTCAAAAAGAACTTTGAAAACCAAATTAGAGAGATAAAAGATAAAATGAATAATTCTTTTAAAATCAAAATTGCAAAATTAGCAAAACATTACAATGAAGAAGACAGCTCCTTAAAAAGAAAAAAGTGTGATATGGAAAAGGAGCTTCAAAAACTTAACTGAGGAGAATAATTTGCTAAAAACTAGAATCAACCACATTGAAGAGAATAACTCTATGAGAAACTAAGAATCAGTCAAACAAAACATCAAGAATGAAAAATTAGAAAAAGAGGTAAAATATATCAATGGAAAAATAACTGACCTAGAAAACAGATCCAGGAGAGAAAATCTAAGAATCATAGGCCTACCAGAAAATCATGATGAGAAAATGAAACTAGACAACATCTTCCAAGAGCTCATCAAGGAAAAGTGCCCTGAGATACTAGAACCAGAGGGTAAAATAGAAATGGAGACAATCCACCAGGCACCTCCTGAAAGAGATCCCAAATTGAAAACTCCAGAAAATGTTGTGGCCCAAGTGCAGAACTATCAGGTAAAGGATAAAATACTACAAACAGCCAGAAGGAAATAATTCAAATATCATGGAAGCACAGTAAGGATAGCACGGAATCTGGCAACTTCTACACTGAAAGATCTGAGGAACTGGAATATGATTTTCTGCAAGGCAGAGCTTGAGTTACAACCAAGAATCTCCTATCCAGCAAAACTGAATATATTCTTTCAGGAAAGGAGATGGTTGTTCATAGATATAATGGATTTCCAGACCTTCCTGATGAAAAAGCCAGAGCTCAATGGAAAATTCCACCTCCAATTGCTAGACACAATAGAGACATAGAAAGTTAAATAAAGAAAACACACACACACACACACACACACACACACACACACACCCTGTTATTTAATAAGAGCTGGTTGTAGACAATTAAGTATATGATTCTATCGAGAAGAGACACAAAATGAAACATAATAGAAGCAAAAAGGGGAGAGAGTAAAGCATTGCATGAGATCTGTTCTTGTAAATCTTTTTTTGGGAAGAAATAACATACTGCATTAAGTATAAAAACCTATCATATCCTACAGGCAGTAGGAGGGAGGAAGGGCAAAGAAAGAGGGGGGTGGTCAGAAGGGGGGGAATAAGTAAGGGGAAAGGAGAGGAAGAGGGAGGGTGGCTGATAAGAAGGGAATACTGAAGGAGGTGGTGGTCAAAAGGAAAACTCTTAAAGAGGGGAAGGGAGAAGGGGAGAAAAATAAAAATGTTAACAGGGGAGGGAATAGGCTGGAGGGAAAGAAACAGAGAGCAATCATAACTGTGAAGGTGAATGGGATGAACTTTCCATAAAATGGAGGCTGATAGCAGAATGGATCAAAAAATATAATCCTACAATATTCTGTTTACAAGAAACACATCTGAAACAGGGGGATACACATAGGGTAAAGGTAAAAGTCTGGAGTAAAATATATCGTGCTTCAGCTAAAGTAAAAAAGCAGGGATAGCAATTCTTTTCTAAGACAAAGCAAAAGCAGAAATAGATCTAATGAAAATGAATAAGGAAGGAAACTATATCCTGCTAAAAGGAATCATTGAAAATGAAGCAATATCATTACTTAGCATCTATCCACCAAACAGTACAGCATCCAAATTCTTAATGGAGAAGTTAAGGATATTAGAGGAAGAAATAGATAGCAAAACCATACTATTGGGGGACTTCAATCTCCCTCTCTCTGAGCTTGATAAATCTAACCTCAAAATAAACAAAAAAGAAATTAAAGAGGTAAATAGAATATTAGAGAAGATAGATATGGTAGATCTCTGGAGAAAATTGAATGGGGATAAAAATGAATATACCTTCTCAGCAGTACATGGTATATATTAAAAAAAAAAAAACTGACCATGTACTAGGGCATAAAAACCTCACAATTCAATGCAGAAAGGCAAAAATATTAAATGCATCCTTCTCAGATCACAATGCAATAAAAATTTTATGTAATAAAGGGCCATGGAAGGTTAGACTAAAAACTAATTGGAAACTAAATAACTTAATCTTAAAGAATGAGTTGATCAAACAAGAAATTAAAGAAACAATAAGTAACTTCATTCAAGAGAATGGCAATAATGATACAACATACCAAAACTTGTGAGATATAGCAAAAACAATTCTTAGGGGAAGTTTTATATCCCTGAATGCAAACATAAATAAAATAGAGAAAATTGAGGTCAATAAATTGGGCATGCACTTCAAAAATCTAGGAAAAGAACAAATTGAAAATCCCCAATTAAATACTAATTTAGAAATAATGAAAACCAAAGGAGAGATTAATAAAATTGAATTCAAGAAAACTATTGAATTAATAAATAAACCTAAGGGCTGGTATTATAAAAAAAAAACAGTAAAATTGATAGACCTTAAGCCAATATGATAAAAAAAAAAACAGAGAGAGAAAAAAAACTAAATTATGAGTATCAAAAACACAAAGGGTGAATCTACCTCCAATGAAAAGGAAATTAAAACAAAAATCATGAATTATTATGCACAAGTGTATGCACATAAATTTTACAATCTTAGTGAAATGGATGAATATTATGAAAATATAAGCTGCCCAGCCTAAGTGAAGAGAAGTAAACTACTTAAATAACCCCATCTAAGAAAAAGTAATTGAATGAACCATCAATGAAATCCCTAAGAAAAAATCCCCAGGGCCAGATGGCTTTACTAATGAATTCTATGAAACATTTAAATAACAATTGACTACAATACTTTACAAACTATTTGGGAAAACTGGAGAAGAAGGAGTCCTACAAAATTTTCTTTATGACACAAATATGGTACTGATACCTAAATTGGGAAGAGACAAAACAGAGAAACAAAATTACAAACCAATTTCTCTTATGAATAGATACAAAGATTCTAAATAAAATATTAGCAAAAAGACTACAGCCACTCATCATGAGAATAATACACTCTGATGAGGAAGGATTTATTCCAGGAATGCAGTGGTGGTTCAGTATCAGGAAAACTATCAGTATAATTGAGCACATCAACAACAAAACTAGCAGAAACCATATGGTTATCTCAATAGATGCAGAAAAGGCTTTTGACAAATGTAGCAGCAAGGACCCCAGCATCCCCAGAGTGGCTGCCAACACAGGTTCATAGATCTGCTTTTATAAAGGAAAGCAACTCCAAATGGGTTAACAAGCTTACTTTAATCAAACAAACGTATATTATCTAGTTCAGGGGGAAAAGATCAGCACTGAACTTCAGAGTATATAGACAGATCAAACAGATAGGCTTCCAAACTGTCCAACCATTATATCAATACCAAATCACAGTTACCAGAGAGGGAAGCATTAACATCTGGGTTTTCAAAGCCAGGGGGCTCTCAATGGCTTCCCAGAGTCTCATCTTGTCAAATCACACAACACTTCTCAAAGTGAGCCCCAAAGCAAAGCCTCTCATCAGGGTTTATATAGCCTTTTCCTGGCTCAGAGAATGTAACCACCTTCTTGACTCACTGCCCAATCACACAGCATCAAGGTGTGGTCATTCCTGAAAACAAAGCCTCCTACCATAGGCTCCATGTGACCACATTCAGCCTATTAGGGGGCAGAGTGTATTTTCAAATTAAGAAGTTTCTCAGTCACTTAAGCCAATCAAAGGGCCTAAGGGCAGGGAAGATCTTCAAATCTGCATTTCCATTAAAATAAAATACAACACAGATTCCTATTAAAAAGTACTAGAAAGTTTAGGAATCAATGGAGTCTTCCTTAAAATAATAGGTAGCATCTACCTAAAACCATCAGCAAGTATTATATGTAATGGGGATAAACTAGAAGCATTTCCAATAAGATCAAAGGTGAAACAAGGATGTCACTATCACCCCTCTTATTCAATTTGGTACTAGAAAGGTTAGCAGTAGCAATAAGAGAAGAAAAAGAAATTGAAGGAATCATATTAAGCAAAGAAAAAACAAAGCTATCATTCTTTGCAGATGATATGATGATATAATTAGAAAATCCTAGAGAATCAAGTAAAAAACTACTTGAGATAATGAATAAATTTGCCAAAGTTTGCAGGACATAAAATAAGCCCACATATGTCCTTGGCATTCCTATATACCTCTAAGGAAATCCAACAGCAAAAGATAGAAAAGGAAATCCCATTTAAAGTTACTGTAGACATCATAAAATATTTGGGAATCTACCTGTCTAAACAAACCCAAGACTTACATGAACACGATTACAAAACACTTCTCACAGAAATAAAGTCAGATCTAACTAATTGGAAAAACATCAATTGCTCATGGCTGGATCGAGCTAATATAATAAAAATGGTAATTTTACCTAAATAAAACTACATACTTAGTACCAAACCAATCAATCTACCAAAAAATTACTTTGTAGACCTAGAAAATAGTAGCAAAATTCATTTGGAAGAACAAAAGGTACAGAATATCAAAGCAATTAATGAAAAGAAATGCTAGGAAAGGTGGCCTAGCCATACCAGATTTTAATGTGTATTACAAAGCAGCAGTCATCAAAACTACTTGGTACTGGCTGAGGAATACAGTAGCGGAACAATATAATAGACTGGGTACAGGAGACCCAGCAGCAAATGAATATAGTAATCTACTGTTTGATAAACCCAAACACCCCAGGTTTTGGGATAAGAATACACTATTTGACAAAAACTGCTGGAAAAAACTGGGACATAGCATGGCAGAAATTTGGCATAGACCAATATCTAACACCATACACCAAAATAAAGTTGAAATGGCTGCATTATTTAGGTATAAGGGCTGAAACAATCTGGGAGAAAAGGGATAGTTTACCTATCAGATCTATGGAGAGGGAAAGACTTTATGATGAAACAAGTATTAGAGAGCATTATAAAATGCAAAATGGATAATTTTGATCACATTAAATTGAAAAGCTTATGTATAAATAAAGCCAATGTCACCAAGATTAAATGGGAAGTGGAAAATTGGGAAAGAATCTTTATAACCAATGTTTCTGATAAAGGTCTCATTTCTAAAATATACAAAGAAATGATTCAAATCTATAAGAATACAAGCCACACCACAATTAAGAAATGGTCAAAGGATATGAATAGGCAGTTCTCAGAAGATGAAATTAAAGATATCTAAAAGCATATGAAAAAATGTTCTAAATTACTAGTGATTGGAGAAATGCAAATCAAAACAACTCTTAGGTACCACATCTCACATGTCAGATTGCCTAAGATGACAAAATAGGAAAATGATAAATGCTGGAGAGGATGTGGAAAAAATGGAACACTAATACATTGTTGCTGGAGTTGTGAACTGATCCAGCCATTCTGGAGAGCAGTCTGGAACTACACCCAAAGGACTATATATAAGAGCATACCTTTTAGCCCAGCAATATTGCATCTAGAGTTATATCCCAAAGAGATCAGAGAATTGGGAGGAGGAACTGTATGTACACAAATATTTAGAGCGACTCTTTTGGTGATGGCAAAGAATTGGAAATCAAGGGGATGCTCATTAATTGGGGAATGACTGAACAAGTTGTGGTATATGAATGTAATGGAATAATACTGTGCTGTAAGAAATGAGGAGCAGAGAGACTTCACAATAACCTGGAGAGACTTATATAAACTGATACTGAAGGCAAAGAGCAGAACTAGGAGAAATCTCTACACAATCACAGACTCAACATATATGTGAATAGACTGGGTCCCTCTCAGCAATGTAAGGCTATAAGAGAAATCGAAAAGACTCATGACTTGAAAGAGATACCCACATCCAGAAAAACAGATGCGGAGTCTGAATGCAGAGTGAAACAAACTACTTGCTGTCTTTCTTTTTCTTGTTTTGTTGTGTTTCCTCTTTCCCACAGATCATTCCATCAGTTATAATCATTCTGTTCAACCTGCCTAATGATTAATGTGAAGATAGATCTTACTTTCTAGTGCATGCCACAATGATGGGGGCAGGAAGGGAACAGAGGGGGAGAAAAAATGAAACTCAAGGTACTGTGGAACTGAATGTTATAAAATAAAAGCAAATAAAGAAAAAATCAAACAAAAAAATTAAAAATGCTCTAAATCACTATTGATTAGAGAGATACAAATCAAAACAACTCTGAGGTACTACATCACACCTGTTATATAGACTAATGTGGCAAAAGTGAAAATTTACAAATGTTGCAGAAGATGTGGGAAAGTCAGAACACTAATTCATTGTTGGTGGAGCTATGAACTGATACAACCATTTTGGAGAGCAATTTGCAACTATGCCCAAAGATTTATAAAAATGCATATACCCATTTACCCAGCCACACCACTTCTGGGTCTGTAACCCAAAGACATCATAAAAATGGGAAAAAGAAAAATATGTGCAAAAATATTTATAACAGCTCTTTTTATTTTGACCAAGAACTGGAAATTGAGGGGATGACCTTCAATTGGGGAGTGACTAAACAAGCTGTGGTAAATGAATGTAATGGGATACTATTATGCTATAAGAAATGAAGAATAGGTGGACTTCAGAGAAACCTGGAAAGACTTAATATAAACTGATGCTTACTGAGGGGAGCAGGACCAGGTGAACATTGCACACAGTAACAGCAAGCGTATGTGAGAAATGATTTTGATGTACTTAGCACTTGTTAGCAATGTAAGGGCCTAAAATAATTTCAAAGGACACATGATGGAAAATGCCATTCATATCCAGAGAAAGCTATGGAGTCAGAATGCAGAATGAAGCAGACCATTTTCTTTATTTGTTTGTTTTATTTTTTCCTTTCTCATGGTTTTTTACCATTCATTATAATTCTTCTATGCAACATGACTCATGTGAAAATGCATTTAATAGGAATGTATATGTAGAGCCCATATCAGATTGTCAGCCATCTTAGGGAGAGGGGGGGTAAGGGGAGAAAATTTAAAACTTATGGAAGCGAATGTTGAAAATTAAATAATTTAATTTTAAAAAATAAACTGAAAAAGTCAAGTCTGTCTTTCATCTTTCAGTCTTTCAAATATTTGAAAGCAGATATCTTGTAATCGCTCACCAAAATTATGTTCTTCTAAAATCTGCTAACAAACATTCCTTGAATTTACCTCCAGGTGGTATGATCTGAAAACTCCTTCAGTACCATGGGTAACTTCTTCAGATTACTTATGGTGGCCAGCTCCTATTTTTGCCACATTCTGCTTCTGACATTCTGTACTTTGCAACATACTTCAGCCTCTGTATCACCCTGGAAATACCATCTGCCATGTTGGCTTCCAACCATTCATAAATTCTTTCCAGGGCTTTCATTTTGGTGAAGGGTCCAGTTGAGTTATCTTTCACTCCCCTCTCAGTGTTTTTTCTAACTCTGAATTTCATCACAATGCACAGGTAACTTTTCCTTCCCCATCCCTTTTTTTCCCGTTTTGTGTGTTATCTTACCTCATTTCAATGTAAAGAACTTTAGGGCAAGGGTTATCTTTCTTTTTGTTTCTATTTGTATTCCCAGAACTTAGTCTAGTGGTTGCCACATGCTAAACTCTTAATAAAAACTTGCTCCTTGTGTGCCTTTCTTCTCCACTTATTATTAATGTCTTTCTTAAATTATGGTGCCCAGAAATGAACAGAATACATCAGATGTGGTCTGACCAGAGAAGAGTACTCCTCCTTTTCTCTGGAAACTATGTTTTTCTTAATGTAATTCAAGATTCTGTTAATTTTTCTGGATGTTCCATTATACTATTGGCTCAAATTAATGTTGTAGCTCACTAAAACCCTCAGACCTCTCTCATATAAACTTCCCTCTAGGCCTAACTGTCAGATATTGTTATTGTGAAGTCAGTTTCTTCCAGCTCATTGTCATTCAGTGACTGAGGGAGCATCTAGTTCAAGGCACACCAGAAACAGAATCCCACCACTACAGCATTATCTCTACCCAATCTAGACAAACCTTTTACTCTGTTAACGAAAGGAGAGTACCTGTTTTAGGAGTCCTAACCCAGTTCTTAGAACCTGACCCCAGGCCTTTTGCTTATTGCTCAAAACAATTAGATTCTGAGGCTGCTGGGTGGCCTTTATGTCTCTGTGCAGTCACTGCAGCTAATGTTTTAATTGAGGAAGTTTCTAAACTTACACTTTGCCAACCCCTGGAAGTTCTGACCCCCCATTGAGTTCAAAGCATCTTGGAAGCAAATGGCCATCAGTGGCTGGCTAGCAACAGGCACAAGAAAAATCAGTTTTTTTTCTTAGATACCCCTGATCTAACTCTCTGGGAGTGCTGCACTTTCAACCTCCTCCCAGATAGTACCAACTCAGATGCCCTGGTTCATGACTGGTTTCATGATTGCAAGATTAGGGACTTAGCCTTGGACTTAGCCTGTTCTAGTAGATCTGATCTTAAAGACCTTCTTCTCTCTAACCTGGGGGCAGAGTGGTACATGGATAGGTCCAGTTTTATTGGACAAGGGGTGAGGAGAGTTGGATATATAATAGTCAGCCTCCACCATAGAGGCCAAACCCTTGTCCTTTGGGACCTCTGCACAGAAGCAGAATTTATAGCACTCACCAAAACTGTCGAGCTAGGAAAGAATAAAAGCGCAAAATATGCCTTCCATGCTCTTCATGTTCATGAAACAAAATGGAAAGCAAAGAGATATTTGACAGCAAAGATTTTCCTCATCAAACATGCATAGGATATTTTACATCTCCTCCAAGCTGCTCAGAAACCATCTGAGATAGCTGTTATATTTTGCAAAGGCCACCAGAAAGGGGAAACAAATCAGGCCAGGTCAGCAAAGTATGTTGCCTGCCAGCTAACTATGCTGTCTCCTTTACTCCCACATCTCTCTGACTTCTTCCTCCCTTCTCCCAAGAATAGGCCCTTGCTAAAAAAAAAAAAAAAAGGGGGATACTCTTTTTTCTCCCTCTGGGTGGTTTCAGACATCCTCAGACCAACTCTTTATCACAGAGGAAAGCCAATTGAAGTTTCCTTTTGGCTTACTCCAGATAATACACTCAGGGAAGAATGCCCTTTAATATCTGATAAAGCCTATTTTTATTGGCAATAAACTAGGAGAAACCATCTGGCAAATCTGTCTGGCTTGCCTAACATGTGCCCGAAGACTATGGAATATACCTGTGCACCTTTGGAGGATCTCAAACTTATTTAGAAGGACTGCAGCCCCTTTCAGTATATAGGTGTATGAAAAAAGCTGAAATTATATGTGTCCTAATCTTATATTTTGACTTTGCCATAGACATTTTGATTTCCTCCAGAGAAATTCCTTTTTCTCTCCCTCTTAGAACCGTTTTCTCTGTGCTGATTCCTGTTTGGCCCTTGTTTGCTTAACCTCCTTGCAAGATTTGTCTACTTCAGGCTCCAGGCCGAACTTCCCCATTACTACTCAGGATGTGTACTAACCTTCACCCAAATTAAAAGCCTCTAACCCACTTGACCTGGCATCAGCAAGGTTCCAAAGTGTCACCCCTTGAAGAGGACCCAGCAAGGCAGGGACAGCTCTATACCCTTTGGCAGCAGGAAGCAATTTCAGAAGCTGAGACCTTCATTCTTTAACCCAAAAATGTTGGGTCCCATTTGTTTGAGGGGTAAATGATGGGAAAATGGGATATAACTGGAAGCAACCCAGTCCCAGAATTTTCCCATACATTTCAATAGTCCAGATAATTAGATCCTCTGCCTAAGATATCTGGCCCACAACAGACTACTTACCACTCCTTAATTCCACCTAGATCCTTTTCGCTGTCCTTTTGTATATAATCATCAGTGTCATACTCATTAATTTGCAGGTTCCCTAAGAACCTTGCCAGCTTTGTTAGAGTGACAATACACTTTTCTAGTTGATTGCAAGGTGGTTTAAGTGTATGAGTTTGTTCCAAGCAACTCAGCCTTGTACCCTGATGTTTTCAGGGTTACCAGCAATACCATGTCAAAGCCAGTTATCTAAAGTCATTAAAATTCTATTTGGCACCTAAATTATATGGTTTGGTTTAACTCCAATCAACTAACCAAATCAAACATTCCTTTCTGCAGTGTCTTTTAAAAGGCCTAATGAAGTCCATGGTATTTTTTAAAATTTCAAAGTAAATTGTAAATGTAATAATAAACTAGCAGACTATGGAGCTTTGGGCTTTAGCCTAGGGATTTCATTCTTTCTAAACATTTAATGTTTTATATGCAAATTTTAGTCCTCCAGCCTGAGTTAAGCATCTTTTTCCTTAGGCACCATATCCAGTGAAAGGAAATAGGTTGGACCCCAGCATGTCAGTTGGGTTCATTAATGGACTGTGCTAGCACAGCAAAACAATTTCTGAATTTTTAATGTGCAGTAACTGCTGGAGTGCTAAATATTAGGTTTCCACTCATTAAATAAATAAAAATAGGTGTGTTTTGAATAGAGGCATAAGCTAGTTTCTGGAAACTTTTAAGAATGAATATAGCCAGTGATCATATAAATGCATTGAGTTATAGATTTCAAAGAGAAGATGTATAGCATGCTTCCTTTGGTCAAAATTTGTTTTTTAAATAGATCTTTGAGTGCAATGGAATCTAGACTTTTTACTGGAAGCTTTTCAAAGGCTAAAATGGATATCATTATACCTTATCTAACAAGCTTAAGAATATTCCACCATAAATTTCATTGGAAAGGCATTGATTCTATAGGTAATATGAATTGACTTTGTTCTATTGTAACTGATTGAGAGGTATTTATATTGAGAGGTATTTTTAATGCAATGAAAATCATCAACAACAAAATCCTTAGTCTTTAGTGAATTCTGAATACTATAAAAGTCAATTATAACTGATAAACTTATTTATCTTAATGTCAAATGATGCAGCAGTAAAATACAAACCATAGAAAATACCCCTGGAGCATCAGTGAAATTTGGAAACTGATAAGGAAGGAGGTCATTCTGTTCTATATAAAAGAAGCCTACTTAATTTCTCTGGTCTTTTTCAAAGAGAGATACAGAATGACATGTTTACAGTTTGAAGACTAACACCTTGCAAGATGAATAGGAATACATTTTAAAAGGAGTCTAAAATTGTGTTTGTCCCTTCTTTAGGATAAATATAGCTAGTATGTTTAATACATCATTATATTTGGAGGGGAAACTTTTTCAAGAGGCAATCAGTGTATTCTTTCAATTTCTATTTTACCCTCTGGTTTTAGAATTCAGTTTCCCTTGAGAATTTCTTTTTTTTTTTAAGATTATGTTTTTTATTCACCCTTTCAGTAATTACATTTCTAGCTTTAAGATAATTAATGAACATTTTCCCTTAAAAATGCTTTGGTAAAATGGGGATGCCTTCCCTGGATTTGAAATCTAGCAAAAAGTTGAGCTCATCCTTATGTTTTACCCAAGTTTTAGCCCATTTTTTCTGTTTGTTTTTTTTATTTAAATGAACTCCACAGATATAAAATAATGTAACTTCTCATTTTTTTAATTAAACAAATGCTTTATTAACTTCTGGTTTACATCATTCATTTCCACCAGATTATGAGTTACATTTTTCCCCCATTTTTCCCTACCCACCACCCCAGAATAGAATGAGAAAACTTTTGATCATGGCTTTCAGGTAGCACGGTAACTTTTAAATTATCTCTCCTGAATCTATTTTCCAGGTCAGGTTTTTTTACAATGAAATATTTCACATTGTCTTATATTTTTCCACCCTTTTAGAGCTGTTTTATAATATCTTGATTTTTCATAAAGTCATTAGCTTCCATTTGCTCTATTCTAATTTTGAAGAAATTATTTTCTTCAGCGAGCTTTGGACCTCAGTTTCTATCTGACCAATTCTGCTTTTTAAGGCATTCTTCTCATCATTGACCTTTTGGACTTCCTTTACGATTTGAGTTAGACTATTTTTTTTTTTTTTTGCTTTTTGGACGGGGGAAGGTAGGGTAATTGGGGGTCACATGGCTAGTTTTGTGTTAAGTGTCTAAGGCCAGATTTGAACTCAGGTCCTCCTGACTCCAGGGCCAGTGCTCTAGTCACTGTGCCAGCTAGCCACCCCAAGTTAATCTATTTTTTAAGGTATTATTTTCTTTAGTATTTTTTTTTTGGTATCCTTTAGCAAGTTGTTGTCACATTTTTCATAATTTTCTTGCATCACTTTCATTTCTTTTCCCATTTTTAAAGCTTTTCAAAATAAAATAAATTAATACAATAAAAGAGTAAATAAATGAGTTAATGAATTTATGAAAAAGAACAGCTTAATAAAAGAGGTGTAAAAGTACTTAAGAATATAATACCTTAAATAATAGAATTAACCTGATGGTAAAAAAAAAAAAAAGATACAAAACTTCCTTGATGAAAATAGCTTCTTAAAAAGCAGAATTGGCAAAGTGGAAAAATCTGTACTAAAGCTCACTGAAAAATATAATTCCTTTGCAGTTAAAATTGATCACAAGTGAAAGCTAATGACTCCATGAGACTCCAAGAAATAATAAAATAAATCAAAATAATGAAAAACATTGGGGAAAATGTGAACGATATCATTGGAAAATTAACTGTCCTAGAAAATAGATTGAATAAAGATAATTTGAGAATTATTGAATTGAAATTCATGATAAAAAAATAGTATAGATATCATACTATTCAAGAAATAAAGAATAATAAATAAAAAAGAAAGACAGACAGAAAGAAAAAGAAAGAAAGAAAGAAAGAAAGAAAGAAAGAAAGAAAGAAAGAAAGAAAGAAAGAAAGAAAGAGAACTATACCAACATCCTATAACCAGAGTTAAAAATATAAATTTAAAGAAACAAAAAATCACTATATGATATGAATCTTAAACTGAAAATTATCAGGAACCTTGTACCCAAATTTCAGGGCTCTCAGTTCAAAGAGAAACATATCAAGCAGTCAGAAAGTAACCATTAAAAAATTGTGGAGTCACAGTCAGGATTACATAAAATTTAGTGGCTAACATGATAGAGAAGCAGAGGACTTGGAAATTGATATTCCTGAAGGCAAAGGAACCAGAATTATAGCCAAAAATAACCTACCTAGAAAAACTGAGCATAATCCTTAAAGCAAAAAAAAAAAAAAGCAAATAGATGAAATAGAGGACTTTCAAATATTCTTAATGAAAAGACCAGAACTGAATAGATAATTATAGCACCAATATGATATTCACACTACCAATGGGTACTATGAATATGTGTGCATAATTCTGAATGACAAAATATAACAAATGCTCTATACAGAAGACAGAAGCAAAACATTTATTCAGATACCAGAAAGCCAAATCCCAAAACCAGAAAACCAAATCCATCATAGCAACAAAGAAGTTACTGCATATCATCACTTAAGGAAGCAACACCATTCCAAAGCCTTCCCACAAACAAACATTCACAAACCTAACTGTCTCCTTGGCAGTCTCTTCTCATCCCTCTGGTCTAACTGTTCTCACTCCCAGCTTCCTCTCAGTTCTGCCACATCCCTTCCTGCTTCACCCATTCAGCAAACTCCTCCTACCACAGAGTCCATGTGATTACACTTGGCCTATTAAAGGTCAGGGAAGATAATCAAATTCCCATTGCCATTACAACAATTTAACTTTCAAGTAAAAGACTCAAAATAAACATAAAAAAGAAATCATAAGAGATACAATAGGATTGAATGTTTACATTTTTATATGGGGAGATAATACATATAACTGAAAATTTTATCCTTAGGTCAGTTGTAAATATAGACAGAGGACAGGTAAATGAATCAATTATGTTGGGATGAGCTAAAAAAAATGAATAGATGATAAAGAGAGCTGCACTAGAAGAAGGGGGAAGGAAAAGGAATAATGAGAGAAGATTGCTCATATTGATGAGGTATACAATGAGGAACTTTTATATTCTAAGGGAAGATTGTGGGAGAGGCAAGCAATGCTTCAGTCTCACTTTCATTTAAATCTATTAAAAATGGATAAATGTATATACTTACTCAGTTGAGTATAGAAACCTCTCTTATTCAAAAGGGAAGTCGAAGAGGGAGGAGTATATTAGCAACGCAATATTCACAATGCCTATGGCAATTATAAATAGGCTTATTTGATTATTAATCACAAAATATACCAGGCTTTTATATCAGGGATAAAGCTAGAACATTTATTAAAATACCAAATAACTGCGTCCCAAAACCAGAAAGTCAAAGCAATTTGAGTAGTTATGAAATTGGCACATGTAGTTAACATAGTAAACAACCACATTCTCAAGCCTTCAAAACAGAACAGGCTACCTCAGGCAAAGGTCCTTCTCTCCCCACTCACAGCAACTGCTCAGCGTCCAGGAAATGTGCTCCCAACACCTCCGCCGCCCTTGCAGTTCTGGTCCCCAGCAGAAATTCTGGCTGGCTCAAAAAGGGGTCCTCACCACTGCTGCTGCTGCTGCTGCTGCTGCCACTGCCAATCAACACCACAACTCTAGCTTTTCTTCTTCTTCCTCTTGCCCCACCCCTTCCTGTTACATCAGCAAATCCAATGGGGCATGGAAGATCATTAAATCCCATAACCCTTAAAAGGGGATAAAAAAAAAGAAAAGATAATGAAAGGGAGGGAAGATAAAAGAAGGCAGTGATCAGAAGTAAGTCAGATTTTAGAGAATGGACAAGACAAAAATAGATAGGAAGATAAATACAAGAAAATAGGATGGAGGGAAATTCACAGAAATCATAAATTTGCATGCATACTAGTAGAATTCACTCATAAAATAGAAGCAGATGACAGAATGGATTAGAAAACAGAATCCAATAATATATTGTTTACAAGGAACATACTTGAAAAAGGAAGACACACACAGTTAAAATAAGGAACTGGAACAGAATCTATATTCAACTAAAGAAAAAAATTCAGTGCTAGCATTCATGATCTCAGGGGAAAAAAAAGCAAAAATAAACCTAATTAAAAGAGATAAGCAGGGAAACTACATCTTACTAATTAAGGCAATATAGACAATGGAATATTCTCAACACCAAACATATGCATCATATAACATAGTATCTAGAAATGGAAAAGTTAAATGAATTACAGGAGGAAATAGAGAATGAAACTGTTCTAGTGGGGTACTTCATCTTTCTTCTCTTAAAGCCAGATAAATCTAATGATAAAATATATATGAAAGAAGTCTATCTAAGAGACAAATAGAGTTACAGAAAAGTTAGATTTGGTAGAGCTCTGGAGAAAATTGAACATGAACAGAGAAGAATATACCTTTTGCTCAGCTTTAGATGTAATTTTTACAAAAAAAAATGGGCATGTATGTATTAAGGCATAAAAACTTCAAAAAACCAATGCAAAAGGTAGAAATATTAAATGTACACTTTTGAGCAATGCAATATAGATTATATCTTATAATAACTATTTCAGTATAGATTAAAAATAAATTGGAAACTAGACAATCTAAATTTTGTTTAGATTCTTTAATCTAAATCCTAAAAAATGATTATTTCAAAGAATAAATCATAGAAACATATAATTTAATTAAAGAGAAAGAAAACGACAAAACATATCAAAATTTCTGTGATGCAGTCAAAGCAATACTTAGGCGCAAATTTATATCTTTTTTTAAACAACTTTTGGACAGTTTATTAAAGAATACTTTAGTGAAGTTAATTTTTCACTGGTCTTTTATGGCATGCTTCTAATAATATCAGAATTGCTTGGATCAATGATAACCAGTGTATATACTCTGTACTACTTCCTATGTGCTGTGACCAGTTCAAAGCTGTTGCTATTGTAAGTGATGTATTCCAGTATGGGCCAACATAGTGTAATATTCAATCTCTGATTTCCTCAAGGCTGGATAGCTGATGGCTAAGATGACAATTCTGGCTGTGCCTTGTCTCATCATTTTCAGGCTCTGTTTGTGGCCTAGCACAAATATGCTTTGTTTCATGACCAGCTGGAGACTCAAGTTGATAAAATCCAGAAACTTTAAAAATTTTCTTTGCAGCCACCATCTTCCTGCCTTTGGTGCTGGAGGATCCTCAGCCAGAGACCTGCTGCCAATATGGCTAGGAAGAGAGAAAGGAAAGAGTTCCCATAAAGCAATGCTCTTCAGGGGTGGGACAGGATGTGGAGAAGTATGACAAATTTATATATTAAAATTGACATATCAATAAATGAGAGAACAGATAAATGAATTAGGCATGCAAATAAACAAACTAAAAAACAAATAGAAATCCTTCAATTCAATGCAAAAATAGACAAGCGAATCATATTAAAAATGGTAGAAAGAATAGGAATCAATGGAGTCTTTCTTAAAACAATAAGTAGTATCTAAAACAAAGAATAAGCATTATTTGTAATGGATCTAAACTAGATGCCTTCCCAACAAGATCAAAGGTGAAGCAATGATGTCCCCATTATCACCACTATTATTCAATATTATACTACAAATGCTAGCTATAGGAATAAAATAAGAAAAAAAAAAAAGAAACTGAAGGATAAAAATTGCCATTGAGGAAACAAAGCCCTCACTCTATGGATTAGAGAAATATTAATTGCTCATTGGAAGACATATACAATAAAATGATAACTTTATTTATATTTTACTATACCGATCAAAATACCAAAAATTATTTTAAAGAGATAGAAAAATAATTTTAAAAATTACCTGGAATAAAAGATCAAGAATATATGGGGATATTGGGGATAAATGGTATGTGAAGGAATGTGACCTAGAAGTACAAGGCTTCAAATTATACTATAAAGTGGTCAGAATGGAAACAATCTGGTATTGCTTAAGAAGTTCAGTTGTGCCTTTTGTCTCTGGCTGCAGCCGCAGGAGTTTCAGGCGTCGGGAGCGAAGCACGACTTCGGGCTAGATCTGAAGATGGCAGACAAGCCCGACATGGGGGAGATCGCGAGCTTCGACAAGGCCAAGCTCAAAAAGACGGAGACGCAGGAGAAGAACACTCTGCCCACCAAAGAGACAATTGAGCAGGAGAAGCGGAGTGAGATTTCCTAGATCCCTGGCGAGACACGCACTTTGAAGGGCCTCCCCACCCCCTACCCCAGTCCTGGTTTCGAGGGAACATAGATAGCGACCCGCATTATCCACATTTAAAGGCAAGATGTGCCGGGGAAGAGGGCCAGCGACTTGGGCAGTCACCACTCCAGGGAGGGTTCGTCACTGGACTTCATAATCTCAAACTGCCACATCCTCACCAGATTGCCCTGAGAAATTATAGAAAGTTATTTGTATGACTGAGGAAAATAAAGATTACATTGTGGAAAAAAAAAAGTTCAGTTGTGAATTGGTGGTATAGATTAAGTTATTGTTGTTTCTGTTATTCCTTCATTTTCTTTTTTTCTTTTCTTTTTTTTAAAGAAATGCTTTATTAACTTCTGTTTTACATCATTCATTTCCACCAGATTTTGAGTTACAATCATTTTACCACCTTTATTCCCCTACCCAACCTCCCAGAATAGCAGTCCCACAAGATATCGCTTCCTCCAATCTGCTCTCTCCCATACCTTCTCCCATAACCCCATCGACTTTTCCATTAGAGGAAGGTGAATCTTTGCGTCCCAATGCCTGCACATCTTATCTCCCTATTACAAGCAAAAGAGTATTAATATTAGTATTTATATATATTTAAAACATTTAATGTTAAGACCTCGAATTTCAGATCCATTTCCTTCCTTCCTTGTCACCCATTACCTCTTGGGAGATAAGTAATTCAGTACATGTTGTACATGTCTGGCTATGCAAAACATTATCATAGTAGCTATATTGTACAAGGCTGCTTATAATTCCCTCCCACTCATCCCACCCCCCACCTGGTCCATTCCCTACATGATCCTGTCCCTCTTCTATAGTGGGTACTTCCAACCTCCCCTCCCCCCAAGGATGCCCTCCCATCCATCATCCCTCCTCTCATCCCCCTTCCCCCTATCCTGCTGCTGGTTAAGCTATCCCATTTAGTATATATATATATATATATTTAGTATATATATAATTTAGGATATGTATATGTATATATATATATTTAGTATATATATAATTTAGTATATGTATATGTGTATATATATATATATATATATATATATATATATATATATATATATATATATATATATATATATCTCCCTGAACCAAATTCAGTGTGAATGTGGTTTTGCCTTTTTAGCCTTCCTATTCTCCCCCTCTCTTGCAACCATTTCCCCTTGCTTCTTCTGCTTGGGATAGTCTACCCTACCCTGTCTCTCCCTATCTCCTCCTGCCACTTTCCTCTCTCACCTCATAATTTCATCCCTTGAGTATTCTCCCTTCCCAACAAATTCAACCTATGCCCTCTATCCATATATAACTGTAACCATATACACACACATTCACATATGTATTCATATGACGACACACCCTTCTTCCATTATTTTCATAGTGAGAAAGTTATCTTCAGTCATAGTTATTGCTTTTCCATATAGGAATGTAAATAGTTCAACTTTGATAAGTTCCTTTTGATTTCTTTTCCCTGATTACTTTCTCAGGTATGTCTTCCTTCTTGTGTCTGGATATCAAATTTTCTATTCAATTCTGGTTTTTTCCTCAAGAATGCTTGAAAGTCCTCTATTCCACTGAATGACCATATTTTCCCCTGAAACAAAATACTCAGTTTTGCTGGGTAGATGACCCTTGGGTTCATTCCCAGTTCTTTTCCCCTCTGGAATATCATATTCCATGCCCTTCAATCCCTCAGTGTAGAAACTGCCAGGTCCTGGGCTATTCTGATTGTGTTTCCACAATATTGAAATTGTTTCTTCCTGGCTGCTTGTAGTATTTTCTCCTTGATCTGGGGATTCTGGAACCTGGCTATAATATTTCTGGGAGTTTTCTTTTTGGGATCTTTTTCATGAGGTGATCGGTGGATTCTTACAACCTCTATTTTGCCCTCTGGATCTAAAATATCAGGGCAGTTTTCCTTGAGAATTTCTTGAAGGGTGATTTCTAGGTTCTTTCCTTGATCATGGCTTTCAGGTAGTCCAATAATTTTTAAATTGTCTCTCCTGGATCTATTCTCCAGGTCAGTGGTTTTTCCCATGAGATATTTCACATTGCCTTCTATTCTTTCATTTCTTTGGATCTGTTGTACAGCATCTTGATTTCTCATAAAGTCATTAGCTTCCATTTGCTCCAGTCTAACTCTGAAGGAATGAATCTCTTCAGTGAACTTTTGAGATTCTTTTTCCATCTGGCAAATTTGACTTTTTAAGGCATTCTCCTCATTGCCCTTTTGGGCCTCCTTTGCCATTTGAGTTAGTCTATTTTTTAAGGTGTTGTTTTCCTCAGTCAGGCTGTTGACCCTCATTTCATACTTTTCCTGCATCCTTCTCCTTTCTCTTCCCAATTTTTCCTCCACTTCTCTTATTTGATTTTTAAAGTCCTTCTTAATGTCCTCTGTGGCCTGCAACCTGCTCATGTTTTCCCCTGGGGCTTTTGGAGCAGGACTTCTGACCTCACAGTCCTTTTCCCACTCTATGCCCCCAAAATAGGAGTCTAGGGTTGCATTTTTCTGTTTCCTTTGCCTTGGCATGTTGCCACTTAATTGCTTGACTTTTGGGCTTGTTGCCACACCATGGCTTTAAGGCCAGATAGAGGAATTTTCATCCTGAACGTGTGGGGGGCAACTTCCGTTTCTGGCAAGCTGTAAACCCTCCCACAACTTCCACCCTAGATCACAATCCAGATCCAGGGAGGTTAAAGCAAGAGCGATTACCCCCCCCCCCCAAGACTGATCTTTGGATCCCCCTACAATTTGCAGGCCGGGAGCTGGAGCTGCCTCTGAAAACTCCAAAATGGCAGAAAACTACAAAGTGTCTCCTCAATGGCTTCTAGCCCCCAGGGGAGGGAGCCGATGCATTCCCCAAATACCAGTCCCAAAGTCCATAGGACACTAACCTCTTACTTTATCCTAGGCATGTCTATGTTGATAATTCTGGAGTTGCCACAGCTCCTGGTGTTCTGGGGTTCCTCCAGCCGTCTGCTGGGCCTGCTGCCCTGGGGCTAAAACCTCGGCTCATGCGGACCTGAGCTCGGCTCCACGCTCTACATGCTGCCAGGTCCCAGACTGCTGTGCTGGTCCTTCCTGCAGGGCTGCTGGGCTGTCCTCAGCGGGAGGTTAGCTTCTCTGTGTCGTTCTATGGGTGCTGGGGCTCCAGAAGTTGTTCAGAGTCCCCTTTTACATAGTTTGGGGGGAATCTGGGGGCAGAGTGCCTTGGATGAGCTGTTTCTACTCCGCCATCTTGGCTCCACCCCCCTTATTCCTTCATTTTCAAAAAGGACCAATGGCATCACAGGATGATGTCTTGACTTGTATATGAACTGGATTTGAATGAGGCAGGATTTATCAAAGTTATTAGCCTTATTCTCTTCCAGAATCAAAGTTTAGTGGCAAGAAAAAAGTAAGGACAACTGGTGATTGCTAGGATGCAAGAGAGACCTTGAAGTTTTCCATGTCTGACCAAGTTCTAAGTGTTCCACAGCACCTGTTTCAACCACCTCCATTAGAACAGATTTTTCTTTTTATTCATTCATTCATTCATTCATTCATTCATTCATTCATTCATTCACTCGTTCATTCATTTGTTTATTTACTTATTCATTCATTCATTTGTATGTTTGTTTATTTTTCCATTTACTGAATAAAACAAGTATTTCAACAACACAGCATAATAAAAAGGATGATTGCCCTTGCAACTGCAAATCTATGTACAACTTGCTATCACTTTCTTTTTTTTTTTTTTTTTATTTTAAACAAATACTTTATTAACTTCTGTTTTACATCATTCATTTCCGCCAGATTTTGAGTTACAATCATTTTCCCCCCATTATTCCCCTACCCACCCTCCCAGAATAGCAGTCCCACAAGATATCGTTTCCTCCAATCTGCTCTCTCCCATACCTTCTCCCATACTCCCATCGACTTTTCCATTAGAGGAAGATGAATCTTTGTGTCCCAAGGCCTGCACATCTTATCTCCCAATTATAGGCAAAAGAGTATTAATAATAGTATTTATATATATATTTGAAACATTTAATGTTACGACCTCGAATTTCAGATCCATTTCCTTCCTCCCTTGTCACCCATTCCTTCTTGGGAGATAAGTAATTCAGTATATGTTGTACATGTCTAGCTATGCAAAACATTATCATAGCAGATATATTGTGCAAGGCTGGTTATAATTCCCTCCCACTCATCCCACCCCCCACCTGGTCAATTCCCTACATGATCCTGTCCCTCTTCTATAGTGGGTACTTCCAACCTCCCCTCACCCCAAGGATGCCCTCCCATCCATCATGCCTCCTCTCATCCCCCTTCCCCCTATCCTGCTGCAGGTTGAGATATCCCATTTAGTATGTATGTCATTTTCTCCCTGAACCAAATTCAATGTGAATGTGGTTTTGCCTTTTTAGCCTTCCTTATTCTCCTCCTCCTTTGCACCCACTTCCCCTACATGAGATAGTTTACCCTACCATGTCTCTCCTCATCTCCTCTTGCCACTTTCCTCTTTCACCTCATAATTTCATCCCTTGAGTACTCTCCCTTCCCAACAAAATCAACCTATGCCCTCTATCCATATATAACTGTAGCCATATACACACACATTCACATATGTATTCGTATGACCACACCCCTTCTTCCATTATTTTCATAGTGAGAAAGATATCATCAGTCCCAGTTATTGCTTTTCCATATAGGAATGTAAATAGTTCAACTTTGATAAGTTCCTTTGATTTCTTTTCCCTGATTACCTTCTCAGGCATCTCTTGCTTCTTGTGTCTGGATGTCAAATTTTCCATTCAATTCTGGTTTTTTCCTCAAGAATGCTTGAAAGTCCTCTATTCCACTGAATGACCATACTTTCCCCTGAAACAAAATACTCAGTTTTGCTGGGTAGGTGACCCTTGGGTTCATTCCCAGTTCTTTTGCCCTCTGGAATATCATATTCCATGCCCTTCGATCCTCAGTGTAGAAGCTGCCAGGTCCTGGGCTATTCTGATTGTGTTTCTACAATATTGAAATTGTTTCTTCCTGGCCGCTTGTAGTATTTTCTCCTTGATCTGGGGATTCTGGAACCTGGCTATAATATTTCTGGGAGTTTTCTTTTTGGGATCTTTTTCAGAAGGTGATCGGTGGATTCTTTCAACCTCTATTTTGCCCTCTGGATCTAAAACATCAGGGCAGTTTTCCTTGAGAATTTCTTGAAGGGTGATTTCTAGGTTCTTTCCTTGATCATGGCTTTCAGGTAGTCCAATAATTTTTAAATTGTCTCCTGGATCTATTTTCCAGGTCAGTGGTTTTTCCCATGAGATATTTCACATTGCCTTCCACTCTTTCATTTGTTTGGATCTGCTTAACAGCATCTTGATTTCTCATAAAGTCACTAGCTTCCATTTGCTCCAGTCTAACTCTGAAGGAATGAATCTCCTCAGTGAACTTTTGAGATTCTTTTCCATCTGGCAAATTCGACTTTTTAAGGCATTCTTCTCCTCATTGCCCTTTTGGGCCTCCTTTGCCATTTGAGTTAGTCTATTTTTTAAGGTGTTGTTTTCCTCAGTCAGGCTGTTGACCCTCATTTCATACTTTTTCCTGCATCCTTCTCATTTCTCTTTCCAATTTTTCCTCCACTTCTCTTATTTGATTTTAAAGTCCTTCTTAAGGTCCTCTATGGCCTGCAACCCGCTCATGGTTTCCCCTGGGGCTTTTGGAGCAGGACTTCTGACCTCACAGTCCTTTTCCTGCTCTATGCCCCAAAATAGGAGTCTAGGGTTGCATTTTTCTGTTTCCTTTGCCTTGGCATGTTGCCACTTAATTGCTTGACTTTTGGCTTGTTGCCACACTATGGCTTTAAGGCCAGATAGAGGAATTTTCGTCCCGAACGTGTGGGGGGCAACTTCCGTTTCTGGCAAGCTATAAACCCACCCACAACTTCCACCCTAGATCACAATCCAGATCCAGGGAAGTTAAAGCAAGAGCAATTACCCCCCAAGACTGATCGCTGGATCTCCCCACGATTTGTAGGCTGGGAGCCAGAAATGCCTCTGAAAACTACACAGTGGCGTGTCTCCTCAGCAGCTTCTAGCCCCTAGGGGAGGGAGCTGACGCATTCCCCAAATACAGGTCCCAAAGTCCATAGGACACTAACCTCTTACTTTGTCCTAGGCAAGTCTGTGTTGATAATTCTGGAATCTCCACAGTTCCTGGTGTTCTGGGGTTCCTCCAGCCGGCTGCTGGCCCTGCCGCCCTGGGGCTAAAACCTCGGCTCAAGTGGACCTGGGCTCGGCTCGGCTCTCGGCTCGGCTGGGCTCCTGCGCTCCGCGCGCTGCCGGCTCCCAGACCACTGCGCTGGTCCTTCCTGCGGGGTGCTGGGCTGTCCTCAGCGGGAGGTTAGCTTCTCTGTGTCGTTCTGTGGGTGCTGGGGCTCCAGAAGTTTTTCAGAGTCCTTTTTTACATAGTTTGTGGAGAATCTGGGGGCAGAGAGGCTTGGACGAGCTGTTTCTACTCCGCCATCTTGGCTCCGCCCCCCGTATCACTCTTGCTATCACTTTCGACAAAATTATCATGTGAGATTATTTTTTTTCATTTTTTTCTTCCCTACCCCCTCATCCTCTTGGAGAGGCCTACCATTAGAAACAAATAGGTATATAGATAGATAGATAGATAGATAGATAGATAGATAGATAGATAGATAGATATAGATATAGATATAGATATAGATAGATAGATAGATATAGATATATTTATGTAGATATAGTTATACATATATATTTATATACATAAACAGATAGAGAGATAGATAGATAGATAGACAGATAGATAGATGGAAAATTATACTGTACATGCTTCTTTTTTCTCTGAATGCAGATAGCATCTTTCTTCACTTGTCCTTTGTAGTTAATTTGGGTGTTCATAATAGAAAAAAAAACATATTCACTCTATGCCGTTCTTAAAACAATATTACTCTTTCTGTACATGATGTTTTCTGGGTTCTGCTCCTTTTGCTCTTCATGGAAGTCTTTCCATGTTTTTCTAATATCATTGAGTTCATCATTTTTTATAGCATAGTATTATTCTATCATAATTATATACCCCAACTCGTTTAGCCATTAACTAATTGATGTGTGTCTCTACAATATCCAGGTCTTTTCTGCCATAAAGAGAGCTGATATAAAGATTTTAGAACATAGATTCTTTTCCTATTTTCCCTAATCATCTTTCCAAATAGACCTAGTAGCAGAATTTATATCTTGTTTTTGTTTTTTAATTAAATTTTATGTTTATTTTTAGTTGCATCATTCATTTCCACAAAATTTTAAGTTACAAATATTCTCCCTGTCTTTCCCCTCCCCACCATCCCAAAACTGCAATCCCACTGTATACCCCCTCAACCAATCTGCTCTCTCCTATATCATTCCCCAATCCCCCTCCAACTTTCTAATAGGGCAAGATGCATCTCTATACCCCAGTGCCTGTATGTCTTAATTCCCAGTTGCATGTAAAAAACAATATTTTTAAACATTTGATTTTAAAACTTTGAATTCCAGATTCTTTCCCTTTTTCCTTCATCACCCACCCTTATTGGGAAGATAGGCAATTCTCTTGTAGCTATGGAAAATATTTCCATAGTGGATATATTGTGAAAGACTGACTATATTTCCCTTCATCTTATCCTTTCCCCAACTTGTTATATTCTCTAATTTGACCTTGTCCCTTTTTAAAGTGTGTGCTTCTAACTTCACCCCCCCCCAACCTGCCCCTGCCCTCTCATGCCCTTCTCCCTTACTCTCCTGTAATGTGAGATACCATGTTTAGTGTATATGTCATTCCATCCCTAAGCCAAATTCAATGAGAGTAAAGTTGACCCATTCCCTTTTGCCTTCCTGTTCTTCCCCTCCTATGTAACAGTTTTCCCTTACCTCTTCTCTATGAGATAATTTACCCCATTCTGTCTTTCCCCATCTCCTCTCATTTTATTCCTCTCTCAACTATCAATTTCACCTTTTAGATATCATCCCTTCCTATACAATTGGTCCTATGTGCTGTGTCTATGTATACCTGTACGTTTATATGCACACACTCACATATGTATTCATATGCCCATATACCCTCCTATATAGACATATATCTGTGTTTGTATGTATGTGTATATATATATATATATATATATATATATATATTCTCTAACCCCCCCACTTGAGACTGTAAGCAAACAGATATAGATTATACATCTATAATCATGTAAAGCTTTTAATATTAGTAATTTTGAACAAGAAGATTTGAATAAAACAAAATTAATAAAATAAGTAAAGTGAAAAACAGCACATTTCAGTCTGAATCCAGGCAATATCAGTTCTTTCTCTTGTAACAGCAAGCAAATAATTAGTTCACAACTTGTTTCAGCTATTGAATTAAGACCTTGTTTCAGTCCAACTTTCTTTTGAGTCTTGTATTAAGTCTGTTAAGAAACAGAACATGTGAACCCCACAACTTGTGAACCCTAGAACTCATGAACTCCTGCAAAAGGAAGGGGGGAGCCATTGACCATATATAAATAGAGACCTTAGCTAGAGACAGCAGAATGGAGAAGAGGACTCTCCTGGGGGCATAGTCAAGAAGGAGAAAACTTGTGGTATCCTGGCACTCTGTCTGCTCTGTCTGTGTGGATGTTTGTTTTTGATACTTTGTACAGAAGTCCTGGGACCTTACTGGAAGCCCTGAAAGAGGATTTTCTGGTTGCATGTTTACAGAAGTCCTGGAAGAGGGTTTTGGAGGTCCTGGGATTTTTTTGTTTGTTTGTTTTTGTTTTTTTGGAGGGCAATTGGGGTTAAGTAACTTGCCCAAGGTCACACGGCTAGGTTTTTTGTTTGTTTGTTTGTTTGTTTGTGTGTGTTAAGTGTCTGAGGCTGGTTCCAAACTCAGGTCTTTCTGACTCCAGGGCCAGCACTCTACTCACTGAACCACCTAGCCTCCCCTGATCATGGGATTTTACTGATGATTTGTGCTGACCTCTTGGACCTTGTCTGTGGGTCTGTGTTGATTTCTATGTTGATGATTTGTGTTGATATCTCAGACCTTGCTGGTGTGTCTCAGTTGATTTCACAGGCAGAAAGTGAATTGATGATGGTGCCAACAATGTTTATGAATATTATGGTCAAGCTTTGTCTTCCCAGAAACAGAAACTGTGAAGGACTTGATGTGTACTGAACACTGTGAACTTCAATATAGAATGGGAACTGGATGACGAACTGGACAAGGAACTGGGACATGTCTACCTTTGAACCCAGGTGACAGTTAGACCTGGGACCATGGAAGAGGAACCATGGAAACTGAAAGCCAGCCTCGAATCAAGCTGAAAGAATTCTTTACTAGGATCCTGTGTACTGACTGAAAATATCATGATTTACAGTGACCAAGGAGTGGAGAACTTTGACTTTTGTACTTGACTATGATTGAATTAAGGATTTTGTGATTGACTAAATGAATATACTTTGTTTAAAACTATGTGACCACTTTGGTGAAAACCATGTGGCCATTTTAGTGATGTTGTTGAGTTATAACATTGTGAATGCTCTATTTTGATTTTTTGTGATAAATTGTAACATTGTGAATGCTGTACCTTGATTTTCTGTGAATGTTTTACTCTGATATTTTGCTGAATAAATAGAGTTTGCTATACTATGTAATCAGAACCTTGAAAGTTATTCACAGCAGCAGTCCTCTGAAAAGCGGCATGTGTGTGATTTTACATCTCTGGAGGTGGATGGTATGCTAAATCATTAGTCCTTTGTGGTTGTCTTGGATCAGTGTTTTGCTGAGAATAGATAAATCATTCACATTTCTTCATCATAAAACATTGCTGTTACTTTGTACAACATTCCCTTGCTTCTGCTCCTTTGACTCTGTATCATTTCATTTAAGTTTTTCCATGTGTTTTTTTCTTAAATCACCCTGCTTGTCATTTCTTATACCTGAATAATATTCCATCAGAATCACATACCACAGATTGCTTAGCCATTCCCCAACTGATTGGCATTCCTTTGATTTCCAAATATTTTTTTTATATTATGTAGCAGCAAGCACCCTAGCATACCCAGAGTGGCTGCCAACACAAGTCCTTACATCTGCTTTTCTAAAGGAAAGCAACTCAAAATGGGCTAACAATATTGCTTCAATATTGTTAAATATTAAATATTATTGAATATTCTTAAATGGGTAAGGCACAGAAATAGAATAAAACAATAGAATAGGAAAGACAAGAGATCTCTTCAGTAGAATTAGAGATATGAAGGAAATGTTCTGTGCAATCAAACATATAGTCACAGCAAGTTCAGGGGAAAAAATCAGCACCCTGAACTTCAGAGTATACAACCAGGTTACAAGCAGAAGTTATAAGAGAGAGAAACAAACAGATCAAGCAGACAGGCCTCCAACTGCCCAACCATTACATCCATACCTAGTCAGTTACCAGAGAGGGAACCATCAACATCTGGGTTTTGGGGGCTCTCAATGGCTGCCCAGAGTCTCCTCTGGTCAAATCACATTTCTCAAAGTGAACCCCAAAAGAAAGTCTCACAATGGAGTTTATATAGCCTTCTCCTGGCTCAGAGAATGTAACAACCCTCTTGACCCCACTGCCCAATCACAAAGTATCTCCTGAAAAACAAGCCTCCCAGAACAGACTCCAGGTGCACTGAAGCCTATTAAATGGCCTAGAGGCAGGGAAGATATTACACAATACAATCTTAGAAAGATGACAACAACATAGATTTACATTCCCATTATATTTATCAGAATTTAAGTATTTATTTTTAGTTTTTAACATTCAATTCCAAAAGATTTTGTGTTCCAATGATGAAAGGTCATTTTTCTTTTTATGTTTACAAAGATGAAATGTGAAAAAAATTAGCTGTTCTAATTATGGCAATAATCCAAGAATATTCCAAAGTACCCATGATATAATAGAAACAAACAAACAAAAAAAACTATCCATCTCCAGAGAGAGAAATGATGAACTCTGAGTGTAGATTGAAGATTATCCCTGTTTTTCTTATTGGGTGTGTGTTTAATTTTGTAACATTGCTGATGTTTTTCATGCCTTCAAAATTAGCATTTCCATTTGAAATAATGAGAGCTTCTTTACAAAATGAGAATTTAATTTCATGTGCATAAGGTTTAGAAAATAATCATATTTATTATTTTTTAGTACACCATATAATTTGTTTTCTGGCATTAGGTCATTCAGCTCCAACTTTAAAGTAGGAATAAAAATGTATAGCTTTTATTTTCTTTTCATGTAAGCTGTACAATTCATATAACATACTCCAACTTAAGTAGACTAAACAGAATTAAAATTATATGGTGACAAATAACAGTCCTGGTAACTGCTGAAATTCCCTTTACAATATAAGCAGCTATTGTTCATATTTTGGACCAAAATAAAATGTTATATTATCTTCAGGTTTACATACAGTTTAGTGACAAAAATCATTTAAACTGGCATTTGTATAATGTACTCTGCTTATTAATTAAGTATATGAGGTCACAAGAGATAACCTTGTCTTACTCCTTTTCCAATCTTAAATCAATCACTTCCATGTTGTTTCTAATGGTTTCTTCTTGACCCATATACATGTTTCTCAGGGTATATGTAAGATAATGTGGTACTGCAATCTCTTTGAGGACTTGTTACATTGTGTTGTGATCTACACTGTCAAAGGCTTTTAGTATATAGTCAATGAAGTAGAAATAGATGTTATTGTTGTTGTTTTTTCAGGTACTTCCTTGTTTTCTCTATAATCCAGCAATTGTTGGTAATTTGGTCTTGAGTTACTCTGCCTCTTTGAAAACCAGCCTGCTCTTCTGGTTCTTCTTAGTTCACATACTGATGAAGCTTAACTTACAGAATCTTAAGCATAACATTACTGGCATATGAAAGAAGCTTAATTGTTTAATAATTTGAACATTCTTTTGCATTGACTTTATTTTGGGATGTAAACTGATCTTTTCTAATCTAGTGGTCATTGCTGTATTTTACAAATTTAATGTCATATTTAATTAAGCACTTTAACAGCATCATCTTTGTGGATTTTAAGTAATTGAGCTGGAATTCTATCATCTCCACCAGACTTATTGTTAGCCATACTTGCTAAAGCCCATTTGACTTCATCCTCCCGTATATGAGAAACCACACAGTTGTCATTATAGGTAGTTTTAAGATCTTTCTTGTATAATTATTTTGAATATTCTTGTAACCTCTTCTTATTCTCCTCTGCTTTTGTCATATCCCTAAATTCTTTGTCTTTTATCATGCCCATTTATGCACAGAACATTCCCTTGATATCTCTAATTCTACTGAAGAGATCTCTTGTCTTTCCTATTCTACTGTTTTATTCTATTTCTATGCCTTACCCATTTAAGAAAACCTTGTTAGTTCTTGCTTTTCTCTGGAATTTTGCCTTCAATTGGATATATGGTTCTCTTTCTACTTTCCCTTTCCCTTTCTTTCTTTCTTCAACTTTTTTGTAAAGCATTAGCAGACTGAGATATTGTTTTCTTTCTCTTCTTTTCTTTTGTTTATTTATTTTTATAGCTGCCTTTTGTACAATATTGTACAATACTCTGTCCATAGTTCTTCAGATACTCTATCTACCAGATCTATTCTCTTAAATCTATTTATTACTTCCATTTCATATTCATATTTATAAGGGATTTTGTTCATGTAATATCTATATGGTCTTATGGTTTTCTGCATTTTCAATCTGCTACTGGATTTGTTTTAACTTACCATATATAGGTTCTCAATCTTTGGCTACAAAGTATGTGACCAATCTAATTTCTATGCAGACCACATGTTGATGTCCATTTGTAGAGTCACTTTTTGGCATGTTGAGAAAAGTTTTCGTTATGACCAAAAAGGGATCTTGACAAAGTTCTCTGAGTTTCTGTCCTTTTTCATTTTGTATTCTAAGGTCAAACTTGCCTATAATTACTGCTAACTTTTGATGCCTTACCTTAACATCAGAATCCCCAATTATGAATGTAAAATTCTTTTTTTCTTTTTCTTTTTGGTGCTATATCTAGAAGATCTAGGTCTTCATAAAGTTATTCAACTTTGCCTTCTTAAGTTTGAGTAGTTAGAGCATAGACATGTATTAATGGTTTGCCTTGAATTAGAACAAATATTATTCCATCATTTTTGAGATTATTCTCCACTACTGCTTTTCTCACTCATCTATTGACTGTGGGGACTACTCCATTTCTTCTAAGGGATTCTTGCCCACAGTAGTATTTGTAGAGATAATCTGAATTAAATCCACTCATATCCATCCATTTAAGTTCACTGACACCCAAGATGTTGATGTTTAAATCTTTGAACCTCCTGTTTGATAACCTCCACTTGACCTTGTTTCATACATCTTACATTCCAGGATTCTGTGCAATATTGATCATTATGGCATCAGACTTTCATTCCTAGAATGAAACATCTTTCATTAGAATTCATTTAGAATTCCTAGAATTCTATGGTCTTTCTTTTTCCAATTCTCTTTTTGCCCATTGTGATCGACTCTTGCCTGGCTTTTAAAGTGTATGTCTGTTTCTGTGGCACAGAGGCATCTGACCCACAATTCTTCTGCTGGGAGCTAGGGGCCTGGTCACTGGCTTTGTGTTCTGTGGCCTCTGGTTCTGTCAGTTAGAGGCTATATAATGCTGTAGCTCACCTGGTGATGAGTTGGAACTGCCAAGGTTGAAGCTGAGGCAGAGGCTAGGTCTTTCTCTAATTCCTTGGAGTTACACAGAAGCTCATAGTGTGAATTATGGGGGAGGGGTGTTCTGACCACTTCAGGTCTCCACCTCCCTAGCCCTGGGGTAGAGCTCAGACAGTCTCAGCTCCTGGTGGATAGCATCATGCTGGTGTCTGCCGATTCCCCTGGCTGTGCAAAGGCATGCATGGGGTCCTGGTGTTGCTGCTTACTGAGTCCACCCCTCTGCTGCTCAGAATCTCCTGTCAAGGTGGGGCTTGCTGGAATGCCTCCTATCCTGCATTTATCCCCTTCAGCCTCAGCAAGAGGGACCCTTCCCATAGATCTTCCTAACCTCCCACTGATTTCACTATTTCAGGATTTTTCCGGCTGCAATATTCTTTGGGTTTTTCAAGGTCAGTGGGGGGAAGGAGGAAGGAGCATCTACAGTTTACTCTGTTATCTTGGCTCCTGGGAGTTCAAGTGTGTCTTCTAAATTTTTACCATGCCTAATTAAGTGAACTCTAACTCTGTCAAGATGCCATCATTTTTGCATTTTAAGCCATGGTTCCTTAATCCAAATTCCAGCCTCAGATACTATCTTTTAAAACCTTGGTTGACTTTCAAATCTCTTGTTTTATTTTCTGAAACCCTAACCTCTGGTCAGTAGGGATGATGAAAATATTATCTCTATCCCTAAGGTTTCCAATTTGTTTGCTTGTCTTTTAGATTTTCAATGAGTTTTAGATTCCATCCCAAAGAATAATTTGTGCCCCTGTGAATCACCAGTGTTTGTAGTAATCATCCAGTCAGGCAAAACTTGAGAGGCTTTATTTTATATCCTCAATCCTTGTCCAGGAAAAAAAGAAACCTTTTGGCTGTTATTGCTTGAATGATAGCAGGAAACATTTTACTCATGATTTCTACAATGGACTAAATCTTTAGAATTTAATGAAATCAAGACACAGAGAAATGCACAATATTTATTGTTTATTGAATATTAAAAAACAATTAAGCTCCCCATTGCAAAAAAAGAACTTTTGAAAATGTGCTTCAACATTATTTGTATGAATTGCATATGATTTCTTGAGAGATGAAATCACACATTTAATAACAGTTTTTGACTATTAATAAAAAGCAAGGAATTTGGGAATTTGTGTGCACCGAAGTTATTTGACATTAATATGTATATCTTCCACACAATTTAAGTAGAAGATTTCTATAGCTGAATGAGTTCCTCCAGAATCTTATTTCTAGTTAAATTGAACAGAATGCATCAAATCCAGAAGTACTTCAGATTTTTCTTCAATGAGATACCCAAAAGAGTTCAAACTAAGAATTCACTTAGGAAAAAATCAAACAGATAATAAAAGTTTATTGCTGAAAATATAAAATGATAACATAATAGTAGTCTATAGACCTAGTCAATGACAACATATATTTTGCTGATGCTGTGCAGAGGAATTATGAACTTGCACCAGAATTGGATAGGAAAAAGAAAGTTGGTTGAACTAGAGACAAGAAATTGTACACTGCTTTCCATAATTTAAATTCTTATTGAACCCCCCCCCGCCAAATATCTTCTTACAAGGTTTTGTTCCCCCTCCCCCTAGATCTTCTATATCACTATAAAAGATGAAAACTAGGGATTTTTGAATAATCTGGGTTTTAGGGTGGCCCAAAGAGGAAAATGGTGGGCATAAGTAGTTTTCAGAATATCATCAATGTTAAGTTCTTCCCAAGAAAAGGCATAAATGATATTATCTAGGATATGTATAACATGAAGTAGGTCAGTAAAAGGAAGGGAAAACAATGGATAGCTGAAGTGCTACACTGGCACTGGCCAAATGTTGACTTAGAGGAAGATCCCTTGTGTTTTGGGTAGATCCTTACTGAAGCAAACATTTATTAAGTATCTACTATGTCCCAATCACTATTCTCAATCCTTCACACATATTATCTCTTTTAATCCTCACAATAACTCTGTGAGGTAGGCACTCTTATTATTCTCACTTTACAATTGAGAAAACTGAGGCAAACAGAAGTCAAGTGACATTCCCAGATTCAAGTTTAAGTGTTCCTCCCTCCAGTCACAATTCTGTATCATTTCTGCTGCCTATCTGACATTGGAAAATTTATAAGACAACATTGGCAAAAACCTTATGCAATTAAATTGATCTGAATAATTTTCTGTCTGCATTGTTCGAGAGAGAACTCGAATTGACAAGTTTAATCATTCATTGAATTTCTGAATATGTACAGTAGTAAGAAACAACCTTGGGAAATTCTGAAGCATGTTACAAAACATTATTCTAATTCACTCAAAATATAATTAATATTCCCAATTTTTCTTCAACTGTGATATATTAGGTCATTAATAGTGTGAACATGTTAGCATAATTATAATAGCTGTTAATATTTTAATATATATTCCATATGGATGAAATGCTATTTAGACCATAATATCAATCTTTTTTTTAATGCTAAGGGACTTGGGAAATGCATGCTAAAACACCAAAGACTGATCAAACATGGAGATAAAACACCATATTTTATGAAGACATATCCCTTAACAGATGATGAAGACAAATTAAGAACACTGCACAACCTCTAAATCCTTGTCATCTGGGAACCATAATTCCAGAATACTTATCAGCATACATTTCATTAACATGCAGATAAAAAGAATCTTTAAGGAGTCAGTCATAAAACCTCATGCAATAGAATAAGGATAATACTCTGAATCATTCTAGAATTTACACATTTCCAAAGTATACTGCTAATTATATTTTATAAAACAAGTAGTAAAAATATCATTTTTTTAAATTTTGTAGATGAAGAAACTGGAGCTCATTGGAGGACAGAGAGAAAGTGACTTGCTTATTATCAAACAACTAGAAAATGTGGCAGGGCTGAGATTTGAGTCATCTTCTGACTTTAAAACTAAATCTAGGACTTTATTTATCATACCATAGTATCACAAGTATTTCTGCTTACTCTGTAAAATGTAGCTTCTTCTTTAAGATCTCCAGCAAATAAGATTCTGCAATCTTATTTGGTAATTCAAGTCCCAACTTTGCCAAATCCTGATAATGTCTGTGTAACCCTGAGCAAGACACAATTATCATCTTAGTGCCCCAGACAATTATCCAAGACTACACATTGCAGGAGGGCTTAATCTGTATTGATAGAGGGAGTTCCTTACTTGGAGTACTCGGCACTAAAGAAATCACAAGTTCAGTTGAAAAAAAAAAAAACACCTTAATGGTTAGGAAGTTCTTTGGTGGAAATTTGATTCCTCAAGGTTCTATTTAATCTCATTCCTTCTAATTAATTTCATTTCATGGAAATGGACCACAGAAGAAAGACATGTATCATTCTCTAAGCATACCAGGCATATGAAAATATATTTATGTAAAAAAAAATAAGTGATGGAGTGTTTATGCATAGCATAGAAATCTATATGGTAAGATTTATTTAGAAGATCCCCAGTAGGTTTAAACTATTGATTGAAAAAGATGATTTATGTATAACTTCTTAGCAATATATCTACAATACAGAAATTGTTCCTTTCTCATAACATAGTTCTGTGCAGCTTCCATTATTATTGTTGTGTTCTCTCTCCTAGGTCCTGTAATTCTATATTTCAGTGTCTTCCATGTTTCTGTATTACTCTATAGTAGAAAAACCTTCAAAATGTTGATTCTTGTTGTGCATATTACTCTTTATTTATTAAAACAAATGTTACAGAGTATGTCTTTTTTAATACTAGAGTCTGAAACAGATCACTCAGTTTATTTGTATTTAGAGGGACTTTATCACAGGTTTAGTAGGATCATTAGAATTAGAGTTGGAATAGACATTGAAGGACAGTAAGTCCAACATCCTCATTTTCTACAAGAGAATATTGAGGCTTGAGAGAAGTTAAATGATTTGCTGAAGATCATACAGAAAGTAAATAATAGTGATATGATTATACCTGGTAAAGACTGTTCTATATTTCAACTGCCTCTTCCTAGTATAGGATGAGATGAATATACAAAATAGAGCGTGATAAGCTTGACTTACTTCTTGCCCAGATTCCATCATTGCCAAGCCATCTATCTACTACACACCTTGTAAACCTCAAATGAGAAATGATTTCTGAGTATTTTTAGAAAGTAATCAGTTATAACAAAGGGCCATTATGAATAAATTAAAATAACATAGGGTCCTTGTGAGACTAAACTCATCTACTTTTTGACAGGGTTACTAGGATGATGGATTAAGAGAAAGTTTTGTATAGACTTTATCTTGATTTTAATAAGGAATTATAAAAATTATCTCATGTTGTCATTAGTTTTGGACAACATATTTTGGGAGTAGAGGATATTATAATAAGGAAAATGTGAAATTGGTTGAATGAGTGAGGCCAAACACTAGGCATTAGTGATTTAAAGTCCACTTGAAAAGTCTTTCATGTCATGGTCCAGGGATCTCTATTTGACACTCTGTAACATTCTTATTATTGTCTTAGATGACTTAGAGACATATCTATTAAATGTAAAGAAGACATAAATCTCAAGTACGTAGCTAACTCATTCAGTAACAGGATATGATTTAATATTTTTCTCAATTGAATTTAATTCAACAAACCTTTTTTGGAATGCCTAGAGATATTTACAATGTATACAGTAGAAAGATAGTTTGACAATGAACCTGGGTTCATGTCCATCATTTGGATAAAATGACGTGCAATTTGGAGCAGATCATTTAACCTCTCAATTCTCCAAGGTTAGTGCTACTTAAACTATGGGTCAGGACCCCATATGGGGTTGCATAACTGAATGCGGGGGTCATAAAAATTTTGGCAACAGTATAAGGTTTCTGAACATACGACAACCAAAACTTAGTTCAAAATCAAATGCTTAATGAATCTGAGGTGTTTCTGGCAGCCCTTGCCATGTTGCATTGTTCAACTTCACTGCAGCCTTGGTTCTTAATACACAAGTACACTGCACTGTGCATGCCCCATCACATTACTCAAGGTCAGTGAATGCTGTCAGACACAGCTCAGCTCAGATTTGAGACCATGGTATATTATGAATTGTTGTGTTTTGACTGTACATTCAAAATTTTCTGCTTTTAAAGAAACATAATAGGGGTGGCTGGGTGGCACAGTGAGTAGAGTGTCGGCCCTGGAGTCAGAAGGACCTGAGTTCGGATCCAGCCTCAGACACTTAACACACAAACAAAAACCTAGCCATGTGACCTTGGGCAATCCCAATTGCCCTCCAAAAGGCAAAAATAAAAAATAAAAATAAAAATAAAAAAAAACACAATACTTTAATTAAAGAAAATAAATAAAGACTTCTAATATTTTCTTACCATCATTCCTCAGCATGTAAATATTAAAATACTGTAACTCTGGATTTGTGTTGGGATATTTGATTTTTGCAATATAGATTTACTTCTAATAATGATGGGGATACAAAAGCCTCTCTGTGTAAATTGTGATGAAGTTTTGACTGTGGAGAGCATGAAACCAGTCAAACTAAAATGACTCTTAATGCCAAGCATGAAGCATACTACAGTAAACCAAACTTTTAAAATCTTCAAAAAAGAAAAGCAATGTTTTGAGAAATTTGTAACTGTCAATGAAAGGCATTTACTTTCATCTTTTGAAACTTCATATTTAATTGCAAAAATTAAAAAGCTCTACAAGATAAGAGATCTCATATTGCCTGATGCTATTAAAATGTCAGAAATAGTTCATGAGAAAAAGTAAAGGGATAAAATTCATAACATTCCTTTATTGCATGGTAAAGTGTCAACTGATGCAGTTTGTTATCAGGCTTAAGGGCAGCTCAAAGCTTGCAATTCAGTTAGATGAAAATGATATTACATGGAATAGTTGTTATTTCTATATATGTTTATAAAGAAAGCATACATGAATAATTATTGTTTTGTTACCCTTTGGAAAGGCACACATATATCTTAAAATTAATGAATTTTTCACAAATTAAGGTTTACAGTGGAAAAATTGTGTTGGAGTCTGTACAGATGGTGCTAGAGCAATGATAGGTAAGAATGTTGAATTTGTAGGAAAAGTTAGTTGAAATGAACAAATTACTTTTACTCACTGTCTGATCCATCAGGAGACACTAACAGTAAAAAAGAAAAACATCAGTGTTAGATGCTGTGCCTTGCCACACTATTAAAATCATTAACTTCATTAAAAGCTATTCCCTTAACAGTCATCTGTTTTCAAACCTTTGGAAAGACTTGGACTCCGATTACAAAACCTAATTACTACAAGCAGAGGTAAAGTGGCTGTCAAGAAGATGAAATTTAAACAGATTATTGAAATTGAAAGATGAAATTGTTATATTTTTGAATGAACAGAAATCTAACTTTGTTATTTTTTTTCATAATGATTATGGCTTTCAAAATTGTGTTATTTGCTGGATATTTTTTTAAAAACACAAATGATTTAAACAGGTTGCTCCAAGGAAAAGATTGTAACATATATGTTAAAAGAAAAATATTGAAAGTCATACTAAAAACAAGTTAACATATGGAAGAATAGGGTAGAAAGTGGTTCTTTAGAAAAATTAACAGCTATAGATGATTTTATAAGTGAAAATAATTCCCCATGAGGCAGTTAGGTGGTGCAAGGAATAGAGCACTGACCATGGAATCAGGAGGACTTGAGTTCAAATGTAGCCACAGACACTTGACCCTTACTAGCCATGTGATCTTTGGCAAGTCACTTAATAGCAATTGCCGTGCCTTCTCTTCTCCAAAAAGCAAAAGAGGAAAGAAAAAGAAAAGAAAAGAAAAACCTCCCAAATATTTAACTTAAAGAGTTTTAATTGATTATCTGAAGTGCCTGGAGACAGTTTCAGAAATAATTTCCTTCAAATTTTCATCCTAAATAACTAAATTGGGTCCATAAATCATGCTCAACTGAAATAAAAAAAAATCAGTAACATGCCATGAAAAGTTCAAGGATAATTTGCTGAGTTATCAAATGACACAGGTCTAAAACTTGGATTTTGTAAAACAAATATTAAATGAATTTTTGCTTGAGATTAAGACAGAACTTCCAAAAAATTCTGAAATGACTCTAAACATACTTCTGCCATTTTGTACTGCATATTTATGTGAAGCTGTATTTGCAGCATTGATAATTATAAATCAAAATTTCAATCAACTCTGAAAAACCTTGAAGAAGCTCTCCGTGTTGCAGTATCAAATATTCTTCCAACATTTAATTCTTTATGCAAAAACAAACAAGCACATATATTTCATTAGTATATGAATCTACTTTTGCCTTTAATAAGTGATAAATTATATGTATGCCAAAGAATTATTTAAAAATAAATGTATTTATGGTGTATTATCAGTAAGTGTTTGATCTGTACACCTATTAAAATGTTTCATATGAAAAGGAGACACAGGTAGAAAAAGTTTAAGAAACTCCATTCTAGGCAAATATTTATAAGGTGCAGAGAATGTGCCTGACCCCATTGGTAGTGGGCATTTCTTTACATAGGAGTTTCCAATATCAATAAATCACTAGTCCAGTTGCTATAATCTCTGCCTATTAAATGCCTATATAACTTTAATATATTCAAGGCACTATGTGGACACAAAATATGTGGAGAGAAAAGTGAATCAGTTTGGCAACCAGGATTTAAGAAGATCTTTAATTCTTCTGTCTTAAGACTTGTGTAAAAATAAGATCTCCTGTTTGCCATTTTCCATTTGTCCCAACTGAAAGTGTTTTCTCTCCTCTAAGTTTCCCTAAGCTGTTTCTGAATCTTCTTTTTTTATGATCCCCTTACACTTTACCTTCTATTATGCTTACCTATGTATTTGATGCATCTGTGTAAAACTTATAAAAGCATACTGCATTATAGGACCTACATAATTTTACACCACTGAACCATTATTGAGCCAAGGAATTGTCATTTATGAGACACCTAATAATTTATTTAATTCAATTCAATTGAATTAAATTTCTAGTGCACACACACATACAAAATAAACACACACACACACACACACACACACACACATGAAAGAAACATAAATCAATCATTAGTCAAGGCATTAACCTCAGTCACATCTAGTAAAATGAAATGGAATAAAGGCAACTCTAAAGTCACAGGATAATAGATTTAAAGCTGGAAGGAAACTTAGACATCAACTAATTTAAGGATATTAATCACTTCTGGTCTTACATGCATGAGCTAAAAAACCAAAATTCTCAGATTAACCTCAGTGTCACGCATGTGTGTGTATATTTTTAAGTTCATTAAGAGATATGCTGTATCCAGGAGGAAGGTGGGTAAGATAAGATCTGAAGTTTGAAGTATAAGCATGTTCTCTGTAACAGTCTTGGAAGAATATTGATAAAAGCTGGATTACATCCAGAAAACAGCCAAGTTTGAGAATAGCCAAAAAAAACATACCATAAAAAGGTTGCATTTGGGAATCAGAGATGTTTATTCTGCACAACAGGATACTTAGAGGGTATTAAAATATTTTAAATATTTAAGGGACTGTCATTAGAAAGAATAATCAGAATTATTTAGTTTTGCCCTAGAAAAAAAGGATGCAAAAATATTATTCTAAGATTTCTCTATTTCCCCCATGTATTACTTCCCTTTTTTTCTTAGTTGCAATGCATACGTGATGTCTGTGTGACCTCAGGAAAGTCACAAAAACTCTGTGTTCTAGGCAACTCTCTAAGACTCTAAGTTGTAGATAAGTTATCTATCTGCATTTATAGAGGGAGTTAATTTATCCTGGAGTTCCCTATAAAATCAAATCAAAGGCCTACTCTCTATTCAAATCAATAAGGAACTAAATAAGATAAAATTGGTAAAGTGCTCACCACAAATCTGACACATAGTGGGTGACATATAAGTGCATAGTCCCTTTCCTTTCTTCACATTCTTCACATCCTTTTCATATAATAATCAATGAACATTGTTATTTTTGCTTAAAAAGTAAAAAAAAATATCTTATATTGCTTTAGAATTCTTTCATAAATACATACCTTCTCTCTCTGGCTAGACTGTAGGATCCTTGATGGAAAAGCCTGTGTCATACTTCTTTTTTCCATTCTGCATTACTTTGCATTGTTTTCATTGTATTTAGTATGAACTCGGGAAATGTTGATTGAATGGTTGATATAACTGCAGTATGTCTTTACATATTTTCAACGGATTTCAAGTAAGAAAAATTTGGGAGATACTAAATAATATTAATAAAAAATAACCACTTAAAGGCCAAAAAAATATTTCATGCAACTTTAGATGTGATCATCAAATTATTAGTTTTGCTTAACTGTTTTACTTTGTTACAAGAGACTATGCATGGAATAATAATAATGACAATAACAATAGCTAACTTATTTATGGACAGCTACATGGTGCAGTGGATAGAGTGCCTGAAAAGTCTGAAGTCAGGGAGACTCATTGCTCTGAGTTCAAATATGGCCTTTGACACTTGCTAGTTGTGTGTCCTTAAGTAAATCACTTAATGCTATTTACTTTAGTTTCCTCACCTATAAAATGAGCTGGAGAAGAAAATGGCAAACCACTCCAGTGTCTTTGCCAAGAAAACACTAAATAGGATTCCAAAGAGTTAGACACCACTGAGAAATGACTAAACAACAGCGACATTTTTGTATTGCTTTCAATGCACCAAATGCTGTGCTAAACACTTTACAATTGTTACCTTATTTGATCCTCATGACAACTCTGGGAGACAGTTGCTATAATTATCCCCATTTACAAGTGAGGAAATTGAAGCAAACAAGTGTTATGTACCTTGCCCAAGGTCACACAACTAGTAAGTGTCTGATACCAGATTTGAATTCAGATCTTCCTGGCTCCAGGCCAAGAGCTCTGTGTACTGTAACACCTAGATAATTGTGGTGGAATGGGAGTAGTTTTTTAATGTTTTTAGTATAATAGCAAAACAAATGATGTATATTAATACTCTAATAATAGAGTATAATAATAATAATAATAATAATAATAATAATAAAGAAAAATTCCAATTGAGTAAAAGAAATAAATATGAGATGAAGACAAATTTAGAATTGTCACTTATTGTTTTATCTTTTTTGGATTTTCTTTGAAGATTTGTCTTTAGGAATTTCAGTTCCATATTGATCAGAACCAAGCATAAGCTGTCAGTTATAACCCAATGTAGCAGAACTCCTCCAAAGTTTCCAATGGTTAACTTGTTCCTTTCCCAAAAGTTCTTTGAGGTAGGAGTTACCTAGTGGAAAGTACAATGCCTTAAAATAGAAAATATGTTGTCTCTCTTCTCTGACATAATACAATTAAATTGAATGTATGATTCTCTCTCTCTCTCTCTCTCTCTCTCTCTCTCTCTCTCTCTCTCTCTCTCTCTCTCAAATATGTACTCAAATTTGAACTATTTTCATTGAATATCCACTTCAATGATATAATTTACTTTCATAAAATATTTACATTTGTAAACTCTAAAGGTTCATCCCCTCTTCATGACCAATCTCTCAGTAAAAGTGAAAGGAATGAAAATTACACAGGGTTGAGCTTTGTTTTTGCTATAACTTTATTTTTTAATCTGATTCAATTAATTGATTATTCAGGCAATAATTTCAAAGTCAACTATGACCACTTTGGACTAATGAATCTTGTATAAAGAAAACTGACAAAAGCATGACTTGGACATTATACTCTAAATAACAAAATGATAGTAGGGCACCTTCCTTTTCTATTTTTATCCTCTCAAATGAAGGGCATAGAACTTCATTTGGAGCTCAGTTGAATTTCAGACAACTCTATGCAATTGGATTTTGATGTAAGTTATATAGATTAATCAGCTTAAAAATTCTATTCCTTCTTTATCTGTTAAGGAAAAGTTTGGCTCAACTTAAAGCCAGCCCAGAGGGTTTCTTGCTCAGGAGACATGAGGTCCAGTGGAAAGAAGAATGGAAACAGCTCCTGAGTTCAAATTCCTAGTCTGCTACTTGCCAGCAATGTGGTCTTGAGCAAGACTCTTAATGTCTCAGAGCTCAATTTCCTTATGTGGAAAAATGAGGAGGTTGAACCAGATGGTCCCAAAACTCCATTTTATTCCTAGATTAAAAATGTTATAATCTAACTAGAAACCAAATTATTAGATTCAAATAAAGTCATTGACAACAATGCTTTAATGTCAGATCTTCTACAGCCATTCCCTTTGAAATTATTGAATTATGAATATTTTGCTGCAAGAATTTTGTTCATTGATTATTCCATTCACTCATTTATTTATGCAACAGTCATTTATAAAGCATCCACTAAGTACCAAAAACTATACTATGGTCTGGAGGCACTACTAAGTTAATAAAGACATGGTCTCTGTCTTTTCTGGGTTTACAATACAGCAAGGAAAATATCTGCAGTGTGCAATAAATGCCAGAAGCACTCAACACCATGCCAAGGCTTTAGCATATTCAGCAATTTTCAGAATAACCAGCATATTCTCTCCTCTAACCTCCTAAAATAAATGATTAACTAATAACTGTCAGTGTTCACATATGATCTACTTTTATTTCCTTTTATTATGAAGGATATAAAATGAAGAGGCCCAAATAAAACAAAATCAAGCTCAAGACCCATTAATATCTTTGAAAATTATTGTCATGTTCTAACGTATATTTCCATGTATTTATAATGCTACTGTTCCATAAAATCCTATGATTTTTCAGAGGATCATTTGTTCCTTTTAGTGCTAGAAATAAATAGCTTGATATCTTATGCATAGAACATATAGTTGCAAACTGTTGTCATGGACACAGTAAATAGAAAAGTGATGCATCTTGGGGAAAATGTTTTCCAGTCTATCCTCTCTATATATTTTTGTGGTATGAAGTGTCTAGAAGAAACATTCACTGAATGTTTCATTTCCCTTTTTTGCACTTATCTCTGCTTCTTAATATGTTAAGATGGTTCATATATAAAGAAATTCAGGAAGATAAAACAGAGTAATAAAATATTGCTTTGTATTGATAATAGATTGCTTGGATTTATTGTTTCAAAAATTATAAGGGTATAATGGTTTTACAGATAACTCCAAAAAGATTGGATGATATTTGCACACTTTAACTCAATCCATCTGAAGAAAAAGATTGAATTTAGCAAATTGGGCTCTGTGTAATTGAAATTCTCGTTAGAATTTTCCTCAACTAATAAGGCCGCTACTTTGACAACATTTACTGGGTAGCAGTCTGTGTTGAGCTGGCCAGACATCTCGGTCCCCATGCATAACTGAGGAAAATAAGGGTGATCTCACTTTTCCTCCAGGGTAACATTAAGACTCTAGAAGGAAAATTGTAAATTCATTGTTTCAGCTTCCTCCAGAGTTGGGCTAAAGTTATTGATGGAGCAATTTGAGATGGACTCAAATGATATTACTCTCCCAAGGGTTTTTTTTTTTTTTTAAGCAATTGGGGTTAAGTAACTTGTTCAAGGTTACACGGCTAGTCATTATTTATTCGTGGGTGCTCATTTTCTGAGGCCAAATCTGATCTCGGGTCATCCCAACTCTGAGGCCATCACTCTTACTCACTGCACCACCTAGCCGCCCCTTTAGGGCAATTGGGGTTAAGTAACTTGCCGAAGGTTACAGGGCTAGGTTTTTGTTTGTGTGGATTAAGTGTCAGAGGCCGGCTCCGAACTCAGGTCCTTCTGACTCCAGGGCCGGCGTTCTATTCACTGCGCCATCTAGCCGCCCCTCTCCCAAGGTTTTGGTATCTGACATGCTGCTAATTTTGAAGTCCACTTTTTACATAAGTACTAATATCCATTCTGAGGCTTGAAATCCAGATATGCCACAAAAGAAATATTTGTGAGGTACATAATTGAGATACACTTTTTTTAAACAAATGCTTTATTAACTTCTGTTTTACATCATTCATTTGCGCCAAATTTCGAGTTACAATTATTACCCCCCCCCCGTTTTTCCCCTGCCCACCCTCCCAGAATAGCAGTCCCACAAGATGCCGCTTCCTCCAATCTGCTCTCTCCCATATCTTCTCCCATACCCTCTTCGACTTTTCCATTAGAGCAAGGTGAAGCTCTGTGTCCCAATGCCTGCACATCTTATCTCCCAATTACAAGCAAAAGAGCATTAATAATAGTATATACTTGATCCTGTCACTCTTCTATAGCGGGTACTTCCAACCTCCCCTCCCCCCAAGGATTTCCTCCCATCCATCATCCCTCCTCTCATCCACTTTCCCCCTATTCTGCTGCAGGTTGAGATATCCCATTTAGTATGTATGTCATTCTCTCCCTGAACCAAATTCAACGAGAATGTAGTTTTGCCTTTTTGCCTTCCTATTCTTCCCCTCCCCTGCAGCCACTTCCCCTTGCTTCTTCTACATGAGATAGTTTACCCTACCCTGTTTCTCCCCATCTCCTCTTGCCACTTTCCTCTCTCACCTCATAATTTCACCACTTAAGTATCATTCCTTCCCAACAAATTAAACCTATGCCCTCTCTCCATGTATAACTGTAAACATATATAGACACATTCACATATGTACTCATATGACCATACACCCTTCTTCCATTATTTTCATAGTGAGAAAGATGTTTTTCCATGTAGGAATGTAAATAGGTCAACTTTGATAAGTTCCTTTTGATTTCTTTTCCCTGGTTCCCTTCTCAGGCATCTCTTGCTTCTTGAGTCTGGATGTCAAATTTTCTATTCAACTCTGTTTTTTTTTTTCCTCAAGAATGCTTGAGAGTCCTCTATTCCACTGAATGACCATATTTTCCCCTGAAACAAAATACTCAGTTTTGCTGGGTAGGTGACCCTGGCTTCAATCCCAGCTCTTTTGCCCTCTGGGATATCATATTCCATGCCCCTCGATCCTTCAGTGTAGAAGCTGCCAGGTCCTGGGCTATTCTGATTGTGTTTCCACAATATTGAAATTGTTTCTTCCTGGCTGCTTGGAGTATTTTCTCCTTGATCTGGGGATTCTGGAACCTGGCTATAATATTCCTGGGAGTTTTCTTTTGGGGATCTTTTTTCAGGAGGTGATTGGTGGATTCTATCAATCTCTATTTTGCCCTCTGGGTCTAAAACATCAGGGCAATTTTCCTTAAGAATTTCTTGAAGGGTTATTTCTAGGTTCTTTCTTTGATCATGGATTTCAGGTAGTCTGATAATTTTTAAATTGTCTCTCCTGGATATATTTTCCAGGTCAGTGGTTTTTCCCGTGAGATATTTCACATTGCCTTCTATTCTTTCATTTGTTTGGATCAGCTTAACAGCATCTTGATTTCTCATAAAGTCATTAGCTTCCATTTGCTCCAGTATAACTCTGAAGGAATGAATCTCCTCAGTGAGCTTTTGAGATTCTTTTTCCATCTGGCAAATTAGACTTTTTAAGACATTTTTCTCCTCATTGCCCTTTTGGGCCTCCTTTGCCATTTGAGTTAGTTTATTTTTTAAGGTGTTGTTTTCCTCAGTCAGGCTGTTGACCCTCATTTCATACTTTTTCTGCATCCTTCTCATTTCTCTTCCCAATTTTTCCTCCACTTCTCTAATTTGATTTTTAAAGTCCTTCTTAACGTCCTCTATGGCCTGTAACCTGCTCACATTTTCCTTTAGGGTTTTTGGAGGAGCATTTCTAACCTCAAAATCCTCTTCCTGCCCTATGCTTTGATCCTCTTTGCCCCCAAAATAGGAATCTAAGGTTGCATTTTTCTGTTTATTTTGTTTCCTTTGCCTCGGCATGTTGCCACTTAATTACTTAGCTTTTGGGCTTGTTGCCACAGTAGGACTCTGCCACCAGACAGGAGAGCTTTTGTCCCAAATGTTAGGGTCTTCAAAGCTTTCTGGCCATCTGGATACCCACCCCAGACCTCCCCCCGAGATCACAAACCAGATCCAGGGAGGTTAAAGTAAGAGCGATTAACCCCCAAGACTGATTGCTGGATCTCCCTACAGTGCCCAGGCCAGGAGCTGGAGCTGCCACTGAAAACTACAAAATGGAGTGTGTCCTCAGCGGCTTCTAGCTCCCAAGGGAGGAAGCTGAGTTGTTCCCCAAATACCGGTCCCAAAATTCATGGGCCACTAACCTCTCACTTTGTCCTAGGCATATCTGAGTTGATAATTCTGGAATTGCCACAGCTGCAGATGTTCTGGGGTCCCTCCAGCCAGCTGCTGACATGGACGCCTGGGGCTAAAACCGCTCACAGGGACCTGGGCTCGGCTCTCTGAGTGCTGCTCTGCCGGCTCCCAGAGCACTTCCCGTTCTCAGAGTGCTGCGCTGGTCCTTCCTGCAGGGCTGCTGGTCTGTCCTCAGTGGGAGGTTAGCTTCTTTGTGTCGTTCTGTGGGTGCTGGGTCTCCAGAAGTTGTTCAGAGTCCACTTTTACATAGCTTGGAGGTGATCTCGGCGGAGAGTACCTTGGATGCACTGTTTCTACTCTGCCATCTGAGATACACTTATTTTTAGGCAATTGGGGTTAAGTAATTTGCTCAAGGTTACATGGCCAGTCATTGTTATGTGTGGGTGCTCATTTTCTGAGGTCGGGGCTGATCACAGGTTATTCCGACTCTGGGGCCGGCACTCTTACTCACTGCACCACCTAGCCAGTGTGAGATATATTTCTAAAGCACAGCCCTGATCATATCCATCATCATGAATGATGTCCACTGGAACCTAGTACTCTAACGACTCCCTATTGTCTATTTTAGAGAAAATACAAAGACCTTAGCTTGACATTTAAGGCCTTCCACAATCTGGGTTTAGTCTACATTTTTACTTCTAGTTTTATATACTTTTATATCTAGTTTTATTGCACAATATTCCCCTTTAGGGCCTCTACATTTGAGTGTCTCCCTTTTTCTTTAACATCTTGTATGGAGTTTTTTTTTTTTTTTTAGTTTCATCACACTGTTATGTCTACTGTACTTTTCTCTCCATGTGATCCCTTCACTAAAAGCAGAATGTAAACTTCTGATGGGCCTGAATCTTCTCTGTTTTGCTCTTCACAAAGTCACCTTGGTATAATTGTTGTTGTTCAGTTGTGTTTCATTCATCATGATGCATTACCATGAAAAGTCAAAGGGGTTTTCTTGGCAAAGATACTGGGGTGGGCCCCCATTCTCTTCTCCAATGCATCCCCCTTTTACAGATGTGGAACTGAGGCAAATGGGGTTAAGCGACTTACCCATGGTCACACAAGAGTAAGTTCCTGAGATCAGATTTGAACTCCCATCTTCCTGGCTCCTAGTCTAATGCTAATCCATTGAACCATTAAAAGGTAACTTCCCTTGATATAGTAAGACTTAATAATTCTGCAATTTTATAAGTCACTTAACATCTCTTGGACCTTTACTCATTATTAATATTGGGGATAATAAAACCTCCCCCAGTTCTTAGAGTCTCCTTCCTCACTAAATTACTTTCTTCATAAATACAAACTATATGGCAATTTCATATTCTGAAACTTCCCTCAGCATCTGAGGTTTCTATACTTTAGAATACCTACCCATCTCTGCAGCCTTTTTATTCTGGAATATTTCTCTGATTGGATGACTACTGTCTTCAATTGATGAGTTCTTTCATGGGTGTCCATTTTGTGGTCAGACTTCATTCCCCTCAGAGTTAAGTCAGTTCACCTGACTTCCACATGGAACCCTCATGCTTGCACAACAGGTAACATACACCTCTACTAATCCTCTCTCTTTCTCTCTCCCTTTTATGTATTGTCTCGCCCTCACTCAAATATAAAGTCCTTGAGAACAAAGACTGGCATTCTTTTCACATGTATTTGTATCTACAGTTTCTAACACAGTACCTGGCAAATCAAAGAAAAGTTTAATACATACTCACGTCTTTCCAAGTGGGATGTAATGTTCTTGAGTGCATGGACTATTTTGCTGTTGTCTTTGTATTTCCAGACAAAAAGGAAAAGCATTTCACCTAATAGATTGTTAACAAATCTTTGCTGAATGAAAGTATTGATCGCTCGTAGGATTATCTGCTGGTCAAATGAGATACTAAAAGGGAAACCACTTTTCAAAAGGGAAAAAGAAAAGTGAAGAATATGTGTGTATGTATGTATATGTATGTATGTATGAGGTGTGTACATATATACATATATAGGATTTTGTACATACATGAGTGTGTATAAAATCATGGTATCGTTATGTATTTTTATTTAAAAAATTGACATGCATGGCTAACATATCTTTGTGAAATCTTTATAAGAATATTTTACATATTTTAAAGTGTCATTAATGAATATATGAGAAAGTAATAGACAAATTTTTGCAAATGATTTTTAAGAGCAGACTTCACCATCACACAGTTGCTCAAAAGGTACAGAAATACAAGCTCCCTCTGTGATTATTTTTGTTAATTACAGACTAAAATTACTTGACAATGTTGAGCAGAATTTGACCTTCAACAGCAGTACTAACAACATGTCTTCCATGCATGTGTTAGATACATGACTCTTTGATAGATCTGACTACAGAAAAAGCTTTGTTCTATGATCGTGATCATCGGTCACAAACCAAGTATAAACAATATGAAATATATTATATTTCTTTTTTTTTTTTGCTTTTTGGAGGGCAATTGGGGTTAAGTAACTTGCCCAAGGTCACACGTCTAGGTTTTTGTTTGTGTGTGTTAAGTGTCTGAGGTCGGATCCGAACTTAGGTCCTTCTGACTCCAGGGCCAACTCTCTACTCACTGCACCACCTAGCCGCCCCCCAAAATATATTATATTTCTAACTGTCTTAAGGGATGTTCATTTTAGTAGAAAAGGTTTAGAGATTCCCTAATGAGAGTGAAGTTCTCCAGATGAACCTCTTTGTTGATGGCATTGTACTGAATAAATCAAACATTAAAATACTATAGAGCCTCATCAGTGAGATCCATAACTACTCAGAAGTACTTGTACTAATAATCCACATAGGAAAAAGACAAATGAATCCGGAATGCCCAGTGTTCAGAATATGATTTGCATGGACAGCCCTTTGACCTGGTTTTATATATTTCTTGAACAGATAGTACAACTAGACAATAAAATTAGATGAGTTTAATGTTGCAGTGTTGCAAATATAAAACACTTGCTATAGGTTTAATGGTTCTAAGTTGCTCCTTACACAAAAACCCAAGTTTTAAGTATCAGTTTCCTTTGAATGATGCCATATGGCTCCAAGGTCTGGAATGCCACAAGTATTGTATCTGAGACTGAATTAGAAATCAAGTCTTCCTGACTCCAACTCCGGTGTTCTCTCATTTCACCTAACTATATCTAGCCTTCACAATCATAGGGTTGCTCTTGAGGAAACTATTTCTCAAGACTACATTTACTTACATTCCTTCCACTCTTTGCTGCAGTGATTATCACCCCAGTTCCATATAACCAATTAACATCTATTAACTTTTACAAACTGGTATATTTCTTTCACAGATATAACAAGAATGGAGGCACATTTTCCCAAAACTTTTGTGGGTACCAACTCTCCCCTATACCATTGCAGTCTCTAGGATGCATGGACTTAGAGTTAGACTTAACATAGCTTATAGCATTGCTTCCTCCAATTTCACTTTCTACTGAGTATTAGATACCAGGAAGCTAGATGCCAAAAGTTATTTCTCATGGCATTATTTCTGGATGGGCTTGACATGTATCCTGGCAAAAATGCCACCTCTGGACATCAATAAATTTTTGAAGCTCACAAGCTTGAAGCTATCTCCAGTCTTCTTCACATAAAAGAAAGAACAAAGGCAAAAGGATAAACCATATGCCCAGGGCATATGTCATCCTCAAATGGAGAGATCCTGAGTCTTCTGCCTTTACAATAATGCCTGTCTTATCTCACCAGAATTCCAAGTCACAAGGAATTAAACCAAAGGGACTGCAGTGAAGTGACCAGTTTCTTTTTATTGCTCCCAGAGGCTCCCTTGTATCACTTGGTTAATAGACCAGAAACAAATGCAAAATGTTTGTCTATGCTTCACAGTCCATATATGGATTCCATTAATGCTCTGTGCATATAAAGAATGACTGGGTTCTTTGGCCAGTCTACTGTTACTTAAGTCTCTTGGTAGAGGAGATAGAGGTGAAGGGAAGAGTGTCTGAGTTGGAATGAGGTGAGAAGTAAGCTATGCTAATGTCCTCATCAAATAAGGAGTAAAAAAAAGGCTTTTGCTTCATTTATCTTCTCTTCCATTGCTAAAGTCAAAGTTTGTTAAGAAAATTAAAACCTTTTTCCCCTTCTCCCTATGTTTCCTAAATTAAAGTGGCACTTCATCCTCTTAGGATTGTTTTTAATTGTAAAAACAGCTTTCTTATTGCCCCAGGAGAGGATGTTTGACATTTTTTCCATTGCTCCTGATGGAAACCTAATGATTCTTTGCTTTTTAAACAAGTTGGTGACTGCTATTTTAGGAGTCACTATATGAAAGGTTAGTGTAATGGAAATGCAAATTTAAAGATCTTCCCTGCCCCTAGCCCCTTTGATAGGCTTAAGAGACTCTGAGAAACTTCCTTGTTTGAAAATATACTCTGCCCCCAATAGGCTGAATGTGGTCACATGGAGCCTGTGGCAGGAGGATTGATGAGGCTTTGCTTTGGGGCTCACTTTGAGAAGTGTTGTGTGATTTGACCAGACAAGACTCTGGGAAGCCTTGAGAGCCCCCTGTCTTTGAAATCCCAGATGTTGATACTTCCCTCTCTGATAACTGTGATTTGGTATTGATAATGGTTGGACAGTTTGGAAGCTTGTCTGCTTGATCTGTTTGTTTGAAGTTGATCTGTATACTTTGAAGTTCGGGGTGATTACCTTTTTTCCCCTGAACTAGGTAGATGATATATGTTTGATTGATTAAAGTAAGTTTGTTAACCCATTTTGAGTTGCTTTCCTTTAGAAAAGCAGATCTAAGAACCTGTGTTGGCAGCCACCCCCTGGGGATGTTGGAGTACTTGCCAATACAAAATGACAACAAGGATGGGACCTGCAAGGTAAAAAGAAAGTATGGGGGCTCGGATAATTTTTTGTTTCCCAGTTGTTGTAGCTGTGACTCGGTGGAGCCATGGACCAGGAGAGAAGAACGACCTGAATGCTGACTTCACTGAGCTGAGAGCAGGAAAGGTGACCTGCTTGCATATAGACATGTGGAAAAGCCAGGACCTGCTGCCTTCTGAGGGAGGAGAAGGAACTGAGGAGTCTGGAATTCTGCCACAGGACAAGATAAGGACTGTGTGGCAAAGCAGGGACGCTGAATGTGTTTCCTTGCTGCATCCCAGAGTTTGGGATCCAGGCGGAGGATGGATTTGTGACTGTGGTGGGTGAGGTGAAGTGCCATGGACCCCCAAGGAGCCCACCCTGTTGGTTTTGTTGCACAGCCCCTCTCTCTGTATTTGGAAGCAGGTTCTGGAGCAGTGTGAGGGGAAGGACACCCCCCTCAGGCCAAGAGAATTTATTAGAACTCTTGTTTGGAATTGATGTGATAATTCAATGTATTTTGTGTCTAAGGCCCAATGTCCACTTTGGTAACTTTAGTTAAGTACCTTGAAAATGTGACCTAAGATATTTTTAGAGCTAATTAAAATGTAAATTGTCAATGCTATGGGCATACTTAGTAAGACTTTGCAGAATAGGTGACTGATTTGTAACTTTGAGTACTTTGAGATATTGTTATTGATAAGTGACTGATTGAGTTAATCAAGGCTTTACCCCATGAGTAGAAGACTTTGACCATGTACTTTGAAACTGCTGATAAGTGATTGATTGAGTTAACTTGAGTGACTACTTTTACTTTGAGACTATGTTGTGATTATTATATTGTGACTATTTTTTTTAACATGAAATATTTTATTTTATCAAAAGTTTTTTTTTTCTACATCTATTATTATGATCATGATTACTTAATGTTAATAAGGTATATTATAAGTAAAACTTTCCTAATATTGAACTTCATACCTGGTATAAATCCAACCCAGTCACAATGAACATAATCTTTTAATATGTTGTTATAGCCTGTGAGCTAATATTATTTTATTAAACAAATGCTTTATTAACTTCTGTCTTATATCATTCATTTCCGACAGATTTTGAGTTACAATTATTCCCCACCCTGTTTTTCCCCTACCCACCCTCCCAGAATAACAGTCCCACAAGATATCACTGCCTCCAATCTGCTCTCTCCCCTATCTTCTCCCATTCCCCCTTCGATTTTTCCATTAGAGGAAGGTGAATCTCTGCGTCCCAATGCCTGCACATCTTATCTCCCAATTACAAGCAAAAGAGTATTAATAATAGTATTTATATATATTTGAAACATTTACTCTTAAAACCTTGGATTTCAGATCCATTTCCTTCCTCTCTTATCTCCCATTCTCTCTGGGAAGATAAGTACTTCAGTATATGTTGTACATATCTAGCTATGCTAAACATTACCATAGTAGATATATTGTACAACACAGCGTATAATTCCCTCCCACACATCCCACCCCCCCACCTGGTACATTCCCTACTTGATCCTGTCCCTTTTCTATAGTGGGTACTTTCAACCTCCCTTTCCCCCAAGGATGCCTTCCCATCTATCATCACTCCTCTCAACCCCCTTCCCCCTATTCTGCTGCAGGTTGAGATATCCCCTTTAGTGTGTATGTCATTCTCTCCCTGAACCAAATTCAATGAGAATGTGGTTTTGCCTTTTTGCCTTCCTATTCTTCCCCCACCCCTTACAACCACTTCCCCTTGCTTCTTCTACATGAGATAGTTTACCCTACCCTGTCTCTCCCCATCTCCTATTGCCACTTTCCTCTCTCACCTCATAATTTCACCCCTTAATTATCGTCCCTCCCCAACAAATTCAACCTGTGCCCTCTATCCATGTATAACTGTAAACATATATACACACATTCACTTACATATTCATATGACCATACACCCTTCTTCCATTATTTTCATACTGAAAAAGATTTTATCAGTCACAGTTATTGTTTTTCCATATAGGAATGTGATTAATTCAACCTTGAAAAGTTCCTTTTGATTTCTTTTTCCCTGATTACCTTCTCAGGTATCTCTTGCTTCTTGAGTCTGGATGTCAAATTTTCTATTCAACTCTGGTTTTTTCCTCAAGAATGCTTGAAATTCTTCTATTCCAATGAATGACCATATTTTCCCCTGAAACAACATACTCAGTTTTGCTGGGTAGGTGACCCTTGGGTTCATTCCCAGCACTTTTGCCCTCTGGAATATCATATTCCATGCCGTTTGATCCCTCAGTGTAGAAGCTGCCAGGTCCTGGGCTATTCTGATTGTGTTTCCACAATATTGAAATTATTTCTTCTTGGCTGTTTATAGCATTTTCTCCTTGATCTGGGGATTCTGAAACCTGGCTTTAATATTCCTGGGAGTTTTCTTTTTGGGATCTTTTGCAGGAGGTGACTGGTGGATTCTTTCAACCTCTATTTTGCCCTCTGGATCTAAAATATCAGGGCAGTTTTCCTTGAGAATTTCTTGAAGGGTGATTTCTAGGTTCTTTCTTTGATCATGGCTTTCAGGTAGTCTGATAATTTTTAAATTGTCTCTCCTGGATCTATTTTCCAGGTCCGTGGTTTTTCCCATGAGATATTTCACATTGCCTTCTATTCTTTCATTTGTTTGGATCTGTTTAACAGCATCTTGATTTCTCATAAAGTCATTAGCTTCCATTTGCTCCAGTCTAATTCTGAAGGAATGAATCTCCTCAGTGAGCTTTTGAGATTCTTTTTCCATCTGGCAAATTCAACTTTTTAAGACATTCTTCTCCTCATTGCCCTTTTGGGCCTCCTTTGCCATTTGAGTTAGTCTATTTTTTTAAGGAGGTGTTTTCCTCAATCAGGCTGTTGACCCTCATTTCATACTTTTCCTGCAACCTTCTCATTTCTTTTTCCAATTTTTCCTCCACTTCTCTAATTTGATTTTTAAAGTCCTTCTTAAGGTCCTCTATGGCCTGCAACCTGCTCATGTTTTCCCCTGGGGCTTTTGGAGCAGTACTTCTGGCCTCACAGTCCTCCTCTCTCTCTATACTTTGATTGTTTTTGCCCCCAAAGTAGGAGTCTTAGGTTGCATTTTTTTAAATTTGTTTCCTTTGCCTTGGCATGTTGCTACTTAATTACTTGACTTTTGGGCTTGTTGCCACAGTATGGCCTGGTGCTGGACAGGAACTTTTGCCCCAAACGTGTGTGGGGGGGGGCACCTTCCATTTCAGGCATGCTGGAAACCCACCCATGACCTCCACCCCAGATCACAATCCAGATCCAGGGAGATTAAAGCAAGAGCAATTACCCCCAAAGACTGATCACTGGATCTCCCTACAGTTCGCAGGCCAGCAGCTGGAGCTGCCACTGGAACTGCAAAATGGAGTGTCTCCTCATCGGCTTCTAGCCCCCAGGGGAGGAAGCCAAAGCGTTCCCCAAATACTGGTCCCAAAGTCCATAGGGCACTTACCTTTCACTTTGTCCTAGGCATGTCTATGTTGATAATTCTGGAGTCTCCACAGCTGCTGGTGTTCTGGGGTCCCTCCAGCCAGTTGCTGGCCCTACCACCCTGGGGCTAAAACTGCGACTCAGGCTGACCAGACCTGTGCTCGGCTCCCCACGCTCTGCGCTGTGTGCTGCTGGCTCCCAGACCACTGTGCTGGTCCTTCCTGCAGAGCTGCTGGGCTGTCCTCAGGGGGAAGATAGCTTCTCTGTGTCATTCTTTGGGTGCTAGGGCTCCAGAAGTTGTTCAGAGTCCCCTTTTACATAGTTTGGACGTGATCTGGGGGAAGAGTGGCCCATTGTGACTATTGATAAGTTATTGATAAGTCATTAAGTTAACAGTTGCCCTCTGAATGGAAGACTTGGACTATTGTACTTTGAGATTATATTGTGGTGTTCTTATATACCTGGAAAATGTGACCTAAGAGATTGTTAGTGCTAATTCAAATGTAAATTGTGTAAGCTTTGGGCATGAAAGATCTTGGGGCAGAATGTAATGGAAATGGAAATTTAAAGATCTCCCCTGCCCTTAGGCCCTTTGATTGGCTTAAGAGACTCTGAGAACCTTCCTTGATTTAAAAATATACTCTGCCCCCTAATAGGCTGAATGTGGTCACATGAAGGCTGTGGCAGGAGGTTTGGTTTTCAGGAATGCCCACACCTTGTTGCTTCGTGATTGGGCAGTGGGTCAAGAGGGTGGTTACATTCTCTGACCCAGGAGAAGGCTATATATTCCCTGATGTGAGGCTTTGCTTTGGTGCTCACTTTGATAAGTGTTTTGTGATTTGACCAGATGAGACTCTGGGAAGCTGTTGAGAGCCCCCTGGCTTTGAAAACCCAGATGTTAATGCTTCCCTCTCTGGTAACTGTAATTTGGTATTGATGTAATGGTTGGGCAGTTTGGAAGCCTGTCTACTTGATCTGTTTGTTTCTCTCTTTTGAAACTTCTTTCTGTATACTTTGAAGTTCAGGATGCTGACCTTTTTCCCCTGAACTAAGTAAATGATATGTTTGATTGATTAAAATAAGCTTTTTAACCCATTTTGAGTTGCTTTCCTTTAGAAAAGCAGATCTAAGAACCTGTGTTAACAGCCATGCTGGGAATGTTGGGGTGCTTGCTCCTACACTTAGTGAGTTTCTTCATTTCCAGTGTGACTTTGGGAAGAGAAGAGATTTATACTGGAGAACAAACAACTCACTAGAAAAGCTTTTGTGGGTTTACTTGACAGTAACCCCAAGCCAAACCTCTGGAGGCATCTCTTCACTATGTTTCAAATGACTTTCCAAAGCTCTTTAAACAGAAACCTTTCATTTTTGCTCAGTTCCCAGTCTCCTGGAGAGAAGAGAGATTTTTGGTCCCCTAAATAATTTTCCCACAGTTGCTAACAGCGATCACTGATCCACAATGCATGGAGGGGGTAGGGAAAATGGGAGGGGGGTGATGGAGCAGACAGACTTCAACTATAAGAATAAAAATAATTAAAATTGGTAATTTGAAAGAAAATTATGTTTGGAAGGTATCTGAATTTAAATAGGAAAGAACACTTTTCTTCCTCTCAAATATGATATCTCTTAAACACATTAATTTACTTTTGAATCTATATTGTGCAAACTTTTGAATCTAGCATAATGACAAATAAATACATACATCCACCTAAGTTATTTCACACTGTTGAAAAAAGTAAGAGAAGAGGGAAGAAGGGGAAAGAGGGAGGGAAGGAAGCAAAGAAAGAAGGAAGGAAGGAAGAAAAAAAGGGAAGAAAGGAGGGTGAGAGAATGAAGTGAGATAGAAAGAAATAAAGGAGGAAGCAAAGAATGAAAGAGTGAAGGAAGGGAGGAAGGGAGGGAAAAAGAGAGGAAGAGAGAAAAGGAGGGAGTAAGGAAAGGAAGGAGGAAGGGGTGGTGGGGTGAAGAGAAACTTTAAGTGTTTATACCAATCACTATGCTAACTACTGGAGAGACAAGTACAAAAACACTATGAATGTGTACACCCCTGAAGAGGTAGGGTAGTTAGATATTTTTTCATAGACTCCCTGATTATGTTTCCATTTAGAAAAATGGAAGAAAATTTGTAAAAATCACATACTTCCACCAGAATTCATTGAGTAAATCTCTAGAGCTTCATGATTAAAATGTCTGTCCTACCTATTTTTTTTTATTCCTCTAAGTTCATAAAATATAATTGTATAGGTAAATATTAGAGCATGGAGTTATTTTTAAGGTTAAAATTCACAAACTCTTTGATTTTCTATAATCTCATGCTTGTGGCTAAGGGACGCTTAAATCAAGTATAGCCAAAGAATGACCTTAGGGCCACGTGGACTTTTGGAATTTTAAATTTAGTCCCTAAAGGAAATGTGGACCCAAAAAATAATATTAGGAATTTTGTTGTTGCTCTTGAAAGCACATGTTCTTCATAAGATTATCACACCTAGTCACACGTGACCAAGAGGAAGCATGTCTAAAAGGGCCTGATGAAATGATAGCACAAGTCTATACAAAAAAAGTGGACAGGTCTAAAGAAGTCAGCTTACATGGGATAGGAAGCTAGACAGTCATGGTCCAGAATCTGCAAGATTGAGAGTCAAAAAGAGTACTGTTAATGTGTAAGGATACAGTTCAATTCTAGGAAAGAATCTGTTTCCAAATTCCAGGAAGCCAGGAATTTTAAAGGTGAGTGCCTATTAGAGGAATTAATTAAAAGAACTTTTATTAATTGGCTGTTGTATGTCTGGCTCCATGCTAGGCATTGGGGATAAAAATACAATAAGTAAATGATCCCTGCCTTCAAGGAACTTACTTCGTATAATAAGAAACAACATGCACACCTTTAAGTTAATGCAAACTATATATATAAAAACAAGGCAATTTTGATAGATTGGAAAGAAAAATTAGCCACTGACAGAATTAATGAGATTCTAATGTAAGACACTGACTTATGTAGGAAGCTAGCTAGCTATCCTAAGATCTGAAGGCAAAGCGGAAGTATATTCTAGTCATGGGAGATCACCTACACAAAGGCATGGGAATGGGAGATGGAATGGCATAAAGGAGGAACAGGGAGTGGGTCAATTGATATAGACTATATAGTTTGTAAGGGGAAATAATAATGTGTTCTAATTCTTGAGGATCTACATAGGCTTGAACCATTGTATAATGTCATTTCTTTTGTCTTCATGCCCAGAGTCACCCTGGCCTTTCCAGAATTTTCTATCTTTTTGTAAGTATCTTATCACCATGAAGAGGTCTCAGTGCCTGTGATAATCTCTTCTGATTGGTAAATTCTGCTCACTTAACTCCCTCTTCTACTAGGCTCTGGACACTTTGTATACCCAGTACCCTCTCAACTGTTTGGGTTCCCTCCTATTTCCAGTGCTCTTGTATGTATTGTCCTCTCCCAGTACAATGTAAGCTCCATGGTGGTGTTAGAGGTTGTCTAGTTGCTTGTATTGGTACTGTTAGCATTAGCACCATTCCTGACACACAGTCAATAATCAATAAATTTATCTATCATCCATCATTTATCCTCTAATTACTAAAGCTTATTCGAGATTAAACAAATTTGTTGGTTGTCCTATTTTATTTTATCCAATTTATTTGTTAAATGCCTACTATGTGCCAGACACTTTCCTAAATCCTGGGGCTTTAAAAAGAAAAGGCAAAAGACAGACTCTGGCCTTAATGATCTTACAATCTAATGAGGAATACACAAACATAAATGTGTTAAAAAAATAACAAAACAAAAACAATAACCATGTACAGGAGAAATAGGAAATAGGTAAAAGAGGGAAGGCACTAAAATTAAGAGGTATAGAGAAAGACATCTTGAAAAAGATAGGATTTTAATTCCAATTTGAAGGAAACCTAGTTCCTTTTCTCATCTGAACCATATTTAAGCTGTTTTTATAATCCTTTTGACCCAATTTATTATTGATACTTAGTCTTGATTGTAGCTTCCATTGGATTTGGCTTTTTTGGACAGTTACTTACAACTACAACTGTAGTTTCCACCATGTGAGCTTCTTCATCTATTCCATGCATTAGTTGATGTATGAAGTGAATGTCTGTTATTTTTAAATTTTTAAACTCTGATCTGTCCCAGAGTTCCCATTGCTATGCCTAATGGTTTAGCCCTGACTTCATACCACCAAGTCATGGGACGTGAGAGACAGAAGCTGTCTTGTATTTAAGCTTTAAAACAATACCCTTCCTAATACAGTGCTCTACAAATAAGGGCTTAATCCTCATTTATTGGGAGAGCAATTTGTTCATACCTATTCCTTGTAAAGGAGGGCTATAAATATCCTAGCTAGTTCTGTCTGATGGTAGCTATGAAGCTCTTGCTTTCAGCCTGACTCCTCACCGAAGAATATGATAGATAGCTGCTCAAGTTAAGATCATATGTGCTCTTTGAAATCTTCTTTGATTTACTCCCTCATCTGAACTCTTTTGTTCAAGTCTCAACTAAGTAATTATCAGATACCCATTTTGCTTCTTAATTTTATCACAGTCCCCAATGAGGCAAGTATTTCTAGGGCTCAGCTGCTTCTAACAGAAAAAAATTACTAAGTGAGATTGTAGTGAAGAAACTGTCAACTTACCCTTCTTTCATTTTATACAAATAACTAGCCATGGGTTGAGCTGTTAGAGTTCATTTGAAATGCTGGTAAACTTTGTCCTACTTCTCTAGAACAATCACAGTGGGCTCTCTACATTAAAAAAAACAAAAACAAAAACGAGTGGAGGAGGTAAGGGAAATAATTATATTTTTCTACCACCTCTTGATGGGCAAATGCCATATTTACCCCATTCCAAGCTATGCAAAGCATAATAAACTCCCCAAATGTGGTGCCTGTACAAACACTGTTAGGTCGTTGACATCATGGATTGTCTTGATTCTTCTACTGTATCTTCGACACAGCACAGTGCATATAATAATTGGCTAATAAACGGTTTTTCACTCATTCCTTGAACTATTCATTCAAGTGTTTTTATTAAGTGCTTACTAGTGTCAAGCTGAAATTAAGGGGACTACAAAAGCAGCAACATCAAGAGTCTTTAATGGAGGCAAGGTAATTGCAGTTTGGGACAGGTTACAGTGCTGAAATACTAGAGCCCAGGAAGGGCAGAAGGAGCAGAATTTAAATATCCTTCAACAGGGAGAGAGTATTATGGAAAGCAAAGCTCCTCAAAGCTGTTAAACAAGTTGTTTTGCAAAATAGTCAAAAGTCTACAGAGTTGGCTAAGGAGGACTGAAAAGCAGTGACATCTAGTGAGAAGAGCAGGCTTCTGGTGCAGCAAATGGGATTTTCCAGAGAAACCACAAGACCAGCTCCAACTGGCATAAAACTGCTCCAACCATGGGGTCAGGTTTAGGTAACACTTCTGATGACTGCATTCAACATTAGATCTTAGGAACTATGTTAATGCTGGGGATACAAATAGGTCCTTCAAAGTCCATACCCTAATTGGAGCAGACAATATATATGAGGAGTTGTGGGCAAGGAGTGGCAGTTTGGTTTTAAAAGTCACAAAGATTTTCAATGAAGACAGAACAACTGATCAATATACATTTAGTAGGGTTGTTTATCCAATGCAAAATTCAAAATGCCAGGGCAAGAGCTGACATGAGAGGTCAGTAGATTACAGAGCTCAGTTCAATGACAGGAAGATGGCACTTTCAGGCCTTGTGTTTTTGAATCAAATTTATATCAGAATAACTAGCAGGAAATATGAAATTGCTCTTTAATCTCTTCAGTTTGACCAAACTCTCCTTTTTTTTTTTCTTCCAAGCATACACTATCTAGCATTTTCCTTCCCGGCTAGTTTACACACCTCTTAAATACTTCTCCCTCCTCCTTTCCCTCCTTGCTACCATTTGGCCAGTCCAATTAATGAGCAAATATTTAGTAAGAATGCCCTCCATCCCCCCATTCACTTCCTTGATTGAATCTCTGCTTGCTAAGCATGATCATAGCTAATTATTTTCTCCCTTCAAAGCCAAGACTGTGGTACTTTAGTATTGATAGCACTGTGCTGTCATTCTATAAATAGGGGGAATTTTGGTTACATACTACATTTGCATCTATTAAATCACCACAGCCTAATTAAAGTAGCAAATGCAATTGAAAGCATAATAAAGTAATAGACATGAATAATCGTTTTGCTACCTGTCATCATGGTTGAGAGGTAAAAGGCAATCTCATTGAAAGGAAATGCTTTTTTTTCCTGAAGTAGAGAAAATTCATGATCTCAGTGTCAATGATTTTATATATTAAAAAACCCTGGCATTAATAAAGAAAAAGGAGCATATTTGTATCTCTTAATAACCTAGGCTTCAGGAGGACTTATGAACCTTTACTAAATATGTGGCATGACTGGTGTTTTCATAATTACAATCAGCCAAACAGCTTAAGTGAGTGATACCATTTAAATTAGGAAATTAAAATGTTTGGATGATTTTCCTACAGATTTAATACAAATTCTTTTTTATTTCCCAGTTTTAAATATTTTTATTTAAAGTTTTGAGTTCTAAATGCTATCCCTCTCTTCCCTTCCCCTTTCCTAAGATGGTAAGCAACCAATGTAGGTTATGCATGTGCAATTATGTAAAACATTTCCATATTAGTCATTTTGTACGAAAATATTCAAATAGAAAAAAGAAAATGAAAAACAGCATGCTTAAGTTTGTATTCAAGTTATATCAGCTCTTTCTCTGGAGGTGAATAGTGTGCCTGGGGCATCCTAACAAGTTCCATCTCACTCAAAATCTTTGGGATTGCCCTGGATTTCTGTATTGCTGAGAATAGCTAAGCCATTCACAGTTCTTCATCAGACAGTATGGCTGTTACTCTATAAAATGTTCTCTTGGTTCTGCTCACTTCACTTTAAATCAGTTCATGAAAGTTTTCAGACTTTTTTTTCAGAAAACATACTCCTTGTTATTTCTTTTTTTTTCCTTCAAAACGATAATTTATTGTCATTATTCTTTAAACATTTTAAGACTATATTTGATGACTTGAAACCATATTATAAAGTGAGAGCATTGTTGAAATGTAAAATGTATAATTTTGATTATTTTTTTAATAATAGTATTTATATATATTTGAAACATTTAATCTTAAGACCTCGAATTTCAGATCCATTTCCTTCCTCCCTTGTCACCCATTCCCTCTGAGGAGATAAGTAATTCAGTATATGTTGTACATGTCTAGCTATGCAAAACATTATCATAGTAGATATATTGTACAAGGCTGCTTATAATTCCTCCCACTCATCCCACCCCCCACCTGGTCCATTCCCTACATGATCCTGTCCCTCTTCTATAGTGGGTACTTCCAACCTCCCCTCCCCCCAAGGATGCCCTGCCATCCATCATCCCTCCTCTCATCCCCCTTCCCCCTATTCTGCTGCATGTTGAGATATCCCATTTGGTATGTATGTCATTCTCTCCCTGAACCTAATTCAATGAGAATGTGGATTTGCCTTTTTTTTCCCTTCCTATTCTCCCCCTCCCTTGCAACCACTTCCCCTTGCTTCTTCTACATGAGATAGTTTACCCTACCTTGTCTTTCCCCATCTCGTCTTGCCACTCTCCTCTCTCACCTCATAATTTCATCCCTTGAGTATTCTCCCTTCCCAACAAATTCAACCTATGCCCTCTATCCATATACAAACACATTCACATATATATTCACATGAGCACACACCATTCTTCCATTATTTTCATAGTGAGAAAGATATCATTACTCACAGTTATTGTTTTTCCATATAAGAATGTAAATAGTTCAACTTAGATAAGTTCCTTTTGATTTCTTTTCCCTGATTACCTTCTCAGTCATCTCTTGCTTCTTGTGTCTGGATGTCGAATTTTGTATTAAATTCTGGTTTTCTCCTCAAGAATGCTTGAAAGTCCTCTATTCCAGTGAATGACCATATTTTCCCCTGAAACAAAATACTCAGTTTTGCTGGGTAGGTGACCCTTGGGTTCATTCCCAGTTCTTTTGCCCTCTGGAATATCATATTCCATGCCCTTCGATCCCTCAGTGTAGAAGCTGCCAGGTCCTGGGCTATTCTGATTGTGTTTCCACAATATTGAAATTGTTTCTTCCTGGCTGCTTGGAGTATTTTCTCCTTGATCTGGGGATTCTGGAACCTGGCTTTAATATTCCTGGGAGTTTTCTTTTTGGGATCTTTTTCAGGAGGTGATCGGTGGATTCTTTCAACCTCTATTTTGCCCTCTGGATCTAAAACATCAGGGCAGTTTTCCTTGAGAATTTCTTGAAGGGTGATTTCTAGGTTCTTTCCTTGATCATGGCTTTCAGGTAGTCCAATAATTTTTAAATTGTCTCTCCTGGATCTATTTTCCAGGTCCGTGGTTTTTCCCATGAGATATTTCACATTGCCTTCTATTCTTTCATTTGTTTGGATCTGCTTAACAGCATCTTGATTTCTCATAAAGTCATTAGCTTCCATTTGCTCCAGTCTAACTCTGAAGGAATGAATCTCCTCCATGAACTTTTGAGATTCTTTTTCCATCTGGCAAATTCGACTTTTTAAGGCATTCTTCTCCTCTTTGCCCTTTTGGGCCTCCTTTGCCATTTGAGTTAGTCTATTTTTTAAGGTGTTGTTTTCCTCAGTCAGGCTGTTGACCCTCATTTCATACTTTTCCTGCATCCTTCTCATTTCTCTTTCCAATTTTTCCTCCACTTCTCTAATTTGATTTTTAAAGTCCTTCTTAAGGTCCTCTATGGCCTACAACCCGCTCATGTTTTCCCCTGGGGCTTTTGGAGCAGGACTTCTGACCTCACAGTCCTTTTCCCACTCTATGCCCCCAAAATAGGAGTCTAGGGTTGTATTTTTCTGTTTCATTTGCCTTGGCATGTTGCCACTTAATTGCTTGACTTTTGGGCTTGTTGCCACACTATGGCTTTAAGGCCAGATAGAGGAATTTTCGTCCCGAACGTGTCGGGGGCCACTTCCATTTTTCTGGCAAGCTGTAAACACACCCACGACTTCCACCCTAGATCATAATCCAGATCCAGGGAGGTTCAAGCAAGAGCGATTACCCCCCAAGACTGATCGTTGGATCTCCCTACAATTAATTCGAAGGCCAGGAGCTGGAGCTGCCTCTGAAAACTACAAAATGGTATGTCTCCTCAGTGGCTTCTAGCCCCCAAGGGAGGGAGCCGATGCATTCCCCCAAATACAGTTCCCAAAGTCCATAGGACACTAACCTCTTACTTTGTCCTAGGCATGTCTATGTTGATAATTCTGGAGTCGCCATGGCTGCTGGTGTTCTGTGGTTCCTTCAGCCGGCTGCTGGCCCTGCCGCCCTGGGGCTAAAACCTCGGCTCAAGCGGACCTGGGCTCAGCTCAGCTCTGCTTCCTGTGCTCTGCTGCACGCTGCTGGCTCCCAGAGCACTGCGCTGGTCCTTCCTGCAGGGCTGTTGCACTGTCCTCAGTGGGAGGTTAGCTTCTCTGTGTCGTTCTGTGGGTGCTGGGGCTCCAGAAGTTGTTCAGAGTCCCCTGTTACATAGTTTGGGGGGAATATGGGGGCAGAGGGGCTTAGATGAGCTGTTTCTACTCTGCCATCTTGGCTCCCCCCCCACTTGTTATTTCTTATAGCACAATAATATTCCATCCCAATCATGACCACAGCTTGTTTAGACATTCCCCAGTTGATGGACCTCCCTTTGATTTCCAATTCTTAGCAAGCACAAAAACCTGCTATAATATTTTTATAGGTTCTTTTCCCTCTTTTTAAATGTCTTTGGAATATGGCTATGGCAGTGGTATTGCTGGATTTAAGGGTATACACATCTTTATAGCTGTTTGGGCATTGTTCCAAATTGCTCTCCAGAAAGGTTGAATTAGTTCACAACTCCACCTTATCATTTCTTTTTCCTGTTTACCTTCTCATGCTTCTTATATTTGAAAGTCAAATTTTCTGTTCAGATCAAGCTTTCCCACCAAGAATGCTTGAAAGTCCTCTATTTCATTAAATGACCACATTTCTTCCTGTAGCATTATACTCAGTTTTTCTGGGTAGGTAATTCTTGGTTTTAGTCCTAGCTCCTTTGACCTCAGGAATATCATATTGCAAGCTCTTCAATCCCTTAATGTAGAAGCTGTGTTATCCTGATTGCATTTCCACAGTACTAAAATTGTTTCTTTCTGACTGCTTGCAGTATTTTCTCCTTGACCTGGGAACTCTGGAATTTGGCTATAATATTCCTAGGAGTTTTCTTTTGGGGATCTTTTTTCAAGAGGTGATTGGTGAATTCTTTCAATTTCTATTTTGCCCTCTTGTTCTAGAATATCAGGACAGTTTTGCTTGATAATTTTTTGAAAGATGGTTTCTAAAGTCTTTTTTTGATCATGGCTTTCAGGTAGACCAATAATTTTTAAATTCTCTCTCCTGGATCTATTTTCCAGGTCAGTGGTTTTTCCAAAGAGATGTTTCACATTGCCTTCTATTTTTTCATTTGTTCAGATCTGTTTTATTGTATCTTGATTTCTCATAAAGCCATCAACTTCCAATTGCTGCAATCTAATTTTAAAGGAGTTATTCTCTTCAGTGAGTTTTTGAAATTGATTTTCCATCTGGGAAATTTGTCTTTTTAAGGCATTCTTCTCCTTATTGGCTTTTTGTGCCTCTTTTGCCATTTGAGTTATTCTATTTTTTAAGGTATTATTTTCTTCAGTATTAATTTTTGTCTCCTTTAGCAAACTGTTGATCTTCTTTTCATGATTTTCTTGCACCATTATCATTTCTCGTCTTGGAGTATTTTGATTCGGGTGTTCTGAACTTGCTGTCTTCTTCCCTCTCTGTGTCTTGATCCTTTTTGTCCCCAAAAATGATTCTATCATCTGTTTGTGTTTCTGTTGCTTGCTCATATTAGCAGCCAATTACTTGACTTTTGAGCTCTTTGACACTGCAGAACTCTGCTTCCAAAATGGAGAGACCTATGCCCAAAAGCACTGGGTTTTTTAGCTGCTGGAGCTATTGGGGGCACCCTCTCCACAGCCCCCACATGCTTGGCTTGACTGGTCACACACCCTAGGACCACCACCCAAGTCCGTGATCCATATCCAAGCAGGTTAAAGCAAGAGCAATTACCCTCTGAATGATTGCTTGGTCCACTTACAATCTGCAGGCCAGGAGTTCTAGAAGCAGCCACACAGCAGTAGCAGAGGACACAGCCATCACACTGCCTCCTTGTTGTTCTGGGTGTATCAGCTGGACTGCACACCCTCTGTTCAAACCAAGTTCCATATTGACCTTTTACTTCTTCTTTGGCATTTATGGATTGAGAAGTGTGGAATTTGCTATAGCTGCTGGTGATCCACTCTCCTGAAGTCCACTCCTGCCATGGCTGGTCAGGGCTGCCCTGGGGCTAAAATTATGGCTTAGTCGGGACTGCCCTCAACTCCCAGTGCTCTCTGATGGACTCTTCCTACCAGCCTGCCATGCTTCCTTCAGTGGGAAATTTGTTTCTCTCTGTCACTTTGTGTGTTCTGTAGCTCTAAAATTTGTTTAGAGTCAGTTTTTACATGTATTGCAGGAGGTGAAAGCCGGATCCACCCCTTGGTAAATTTTTGTATATCTTTCCCCTTGCTACTGGCTCTTTTTTCATGATTCTCTTGCATTTTTCTCATTTCTTTTCCCAATGTTTCCTCTCCTTCTCTAATTTGCTTTTGAAAATCCTTTTTAATTCTTCCAGGAATTATTTTTGGCACAAGATTGAATTACACTTTTCTTTCAGGCTTCACATGCAGTCATTTTAACTCTATTGTCTCCTAAGTTTATGCCTTCAACCTCCCTATTACCATAGTAATTTTCTTGCATGAATCTCTTTTTTTTTTTTTGGTTTTTATTTGCTCATATTTTTCTGTTTCATTATTTTCCCTGTGTTTAATGGCTTGTCATCCTGCATTGTTCCAAACCTTTATGGGGTTCTGGGTCTTTCTGTGGTTTTATCTTGACCTCAGGGATAGCTTTCACTTTCTCTGAAGGTCAGGCTTCCCTGTTGCTTTGTTTTGGGAGGGGGCTGGTAGAGGGTGCGCCTTTTTGGCCTCCCCTGGGTGTGGAGTTTAGCTGCAGCACTGTTTCAGGGATGAAGTCTAGCTTCTGGGTTGCTATAGTAACAGAGTCTTTCTGGTGGCTGGCCTTGGATTAGGAACGTTTTTGCTGATTTGCACCAGGGTTTGCACCCTGCTGCTGGACTGTTATGGTAGGCTGCTGGGGTGGGGTCACACTGTTGGCCATTCCTAAAGCTAGCTTCACTACTAGTAAGCAATGGGATTGAGGCCTCACTTGTTCTGGGGGTGGGGTCTTCCTGCAATGTAGAGACTTTCACTTGCCTAGGGGGCTGCTGGTTTTCAGGAGGGCAAAGCCTCACTGTAGTATTGCTCCAGGCTAGGAGTCTTGCTGTAGATCTCCTGCTGTGGGGCTAGTTGCTGCTGCTGCTCTTGGACCTCACACTCCTCTCACCTTAGTGAGATGGATCTTTTCTACTGTGCTGGTTAGCTGCTTCCCTGTTCCTAATCGATTCTGGGGTAGCTTTCTAGGGGAATTTAGGAGGGCTTCAGAGGATTCCTTCCTCACTCTGCCATCTTGGCACTGGAAACCTTGGTATGTGTTCTTAAAGAAGCCAAGTGTCAAATGAGTTCCATCATTTTCTATAGACACTGATTATGTGTTGTTTGCAATCAATCTGCAATTTGCAAAGCATCTTCCAATAAAATATTAATTTAATCAACACTAAAAAGTGTTTCACCCCTTCCCTGTTGATCATACCATGCCAGGATAGATTTTTTTGGTGGGAGTGGGGTTCTGATACAGTAAACCTGATACAGTATTAAGTGTGCAGGGATATCAGAGCCAATATGGTAAAGTGACAGCAGGATCTCAATTGAACTCCTCCATGAATTCTGTCAGTAACCTCTAAAAAGTGAATCTGAACTTATTTTAGAGTAACAGAATTCATTGGGAGAAAGAGTGTGGCAGACGCCCAGTCCAGGAAAGTGCACACATAGAACTGGGCAGGGGGAGTGCAGAGCATGGAGCAAGTGGGGGCTGCACCAGCACAGAGCTATGACCAGACCACAGAGGAGCCAGAGTGAGCCCTGGCAAGCAGATTCATTCATAGAGGGGGTGATTTGGGGAACTCTCACCAAAGGACAGAGGATCTGTCAGAGCTGAGTAAGAGACAAGCCCAGGGCCTGCCTGGGGCTATCAACCCATTGCCTGCATGTTTAAAAAAATCACCTACCTAAACTTCCAGGAGCCAAGATGGCAGATTAAATCTCAGCTGCAATAAACCCCCACTCAGAAAAGCTAGAGAACCCAGGGAAGGCTTAAGAGTCCTATAGGAAGGGTATGAATGAGGCTGTGCTGAGACTGAAGTGAAGGGCAGGAGGCATCACAACAAGCCCCATCTTAGCTCAACATCCAGAGATCATTAAACCTAGGGGAGTGGAGCCAGTAAGCACTAACACCAGAAGCCCAGGTGTGCCTTAGCACAGTCAGGGGAATCTGCACATACCAATGTGGCCCTGGCCACCAGCTGCTAAGCCTGCCTGAGCACTAGCCCAGGGACACAGAGGCAGAAACCTGAAATGACCTGACCACCCCTCCCCATCCCCCACACCTTACTCTGTGAGATTCAAGGTAACCCAGGGGAAACACTAAAAGTCCTGGCCTTTACCTCAGTTGAGTGAGCAGACAAAGTCAACAACCAGGCCCTTTGTTCCCAGCTTGAGAAGTGTAGGTCAGAGCCCTCTGTACCCCAGAAGCAGAAATTCATTTTAAAGGTCAGGGAATATGCAATCAGAGTGGGCAGTAAGCAAGTCAGAACATAATCAGTTGAGTATAGGAATCTAATGTGAAGAGACACAAAACTCATTATAGTAGAGGGAAAGGAGGGAGGGAGGAGCATTGTATGAAATTTATTCTCAGCAGATTGGGTTCAAGGAGAGAATAACTTACTTCATTAAGTATAGAAATCTATTGTGTCCTACAGGGAGTAGGAGGGAAATAGGAGAAAAGGGAGGGAATGAGGGGTGGTTAAAAAGAAGGGAAGAAGTAGTAGGGGGGAAGGTAGGTAAAGGGAGGGGGTATATAGGGAGGGAAAACTGAGGGAGGCAGTAGTCAAAAGCAAAACTCCTAAGGAGAGGAAGAGATACGGAAGAAATAATAGCATAAACAGGGGGAGGGAATAGTATGGAGGAAAAGACACAGTAATCATAACTATGAATATGAATGGGATGAACTTTCCCATAATGTGGAGGTGGATAGCAGAATAGATTAAAAACCATAATCCTTAGGGGCGGCTAGGTGGCGCAGTGAGTAGAGCGTCGGCCCTGGAGTCAGAAGGACCTGAGTTCGGATCCGACCTCAGACACTTAATACACACACAAACAAAAATCTAGCTGTGTGACCTTGGGCAGGTTACTTAACCCCAATTGCCCTCTAAAAAAAAAAGCAAAAAAAACAACAACCCGTAATCCTATACTATGCTGTCTACAAGAAATACATTTGAAACAGGGGAGACACACAGTAAAGGTAAAAGGCTGGAGTAGAAGAATATATTATGCTTCAGCTAAAATAAAAAAAGCAGGGGTAGCAATCCTTATCTCAGATAAAGCAAAAGCAAAAATAGATCTAATTAAGGAAGGAAACTATATCCTGCTAAAAGGCACCATCAAAAATGAAGCAATATCATTACTAAATATATATGCACCAAGCAATATGGCATCCAAATTCCTAGAGGAGAAGTTAAGGGAACTAGAGGAAGAAATAGATAGCAAAATTATACTAGTGGGGGACCTCAATCTCCCCCTATCTGAACTTGATAAATATAACCTCAAAATAAACAAAAAAGAAGTTAAGGAGGTGAATAGAATTTTAGAGACGGTAAATATGATAGACATCTGGAGAAAATTGAATGGGGATAAAAAGGAATAATCCTTCTTCTCAACAGTATATGGTATATACACAGAAATTGACCATGTTGTAGGGCTTAAAAACCTCACAATTCACTGCAGAAAGGCAGAAATATGAAATGCATCTTTCTCGGATCATTATGCAGTAAAAACTATATGTAATAAAGGGTCATGGAAAAATAGACAAAAAACTAATTGGAAACTAAATAATTTAATCCTAAAGAATGAGTGGGTTAAACAAGAAATTATAGAAATAATCAGTAACTTCATTCAAGAGAAAGACAATAATGAGACAGAATACCAAAACTTGTGGGATGCAGCAAAAGCAGGTCTTAGGTGAAGTTGTATATCTCTGAATGCATACATGAATTAAATAGAGAAAATGGAGGTCAATAAACTGGGCATTCAGCTGAAAAGAGCTAGAAAAAGAACAAATTGAAAATCCCCAATTAAACACTAAATTAGATGTGCAAGGATCACAAATATACCAAGGTTCAAGGTGGAGTTAACTGGAAAGAAATCACAGACTCAGACAGTGTTCAAGGGAAGTGGCAAAAAGTTTATTGTAATGGTAATATGGCAGGCAGAGCTCTTTTTTGGGGGGTAATTTGCAACCTAACAGGAGTTATGCTAAAGCTTATATAGAAAAGAATGTTCAGCAGGGAGGCTATGTGGTGCAGTGAATAGAGTGTCGGCCCTGGAGTCAGAAGGACCTGAGTTTGGAGCTGGCCTCAGACACTTAATCCACACAAACAAAAAAAACCTAGCCGTGTAACCTTGGGCAAGTTACTTAACCCCAAGTGCTGTAAAGGGGCGGCTAAGTGGCGCAGTGAGTAAGAGCGCCGGCCTCGGAGTTGGGATGACCCGAGATCAAATCCGGCCTCAGAAAATGAGCACCCACACATAAATAATGACTAGCCATGTAACCCTGAGCAAGTTACTTAACCCCAATTGCTTTAAAAAAAAAAAAAAGAAAGAAAGAAAAAAAAGAAAAATGTTCAGTGAATTGTGTGGTAAATGTGCTAATTCGATGGTGAACATAGAGTCTCTGTAACTTGGGCACAGGTGTCGTTCATTACTTGAAAAACTTGAAACCCTGGGGCAGGGGAAAAGTGGAGGGGTGTGATTCTAAGAGTTGTGTTTTTGGTCTGTTATGTAACAAGATAACCTCTGGAGTTGACATCTATAGCTTGTTCTCTGGACTGTATGCAGTAACTGTGGGAATCAGTACATGATAGGTCTGCTGGGACAAAACAGTCCTTTTCATACAGGGGAAATTCTGCAGAGGTCAGCTTGTCCTTGTAACAGCCAGACATAGTTTGCTTCACTGGGCCCAGTAATGAGTTACAGCCAGAGATGGGATCTTTGGATTGGGGAGGGATATGGTCCTAGGGCTGGGGTCCGAGAACAAGCACCCCATCATTTCCCCCTTCAAACAAATGGGATACAAAATCTTTTCAGGTGTCCGTCTTCCAGTGGCTCTTCTCATGGGGATTAGCTGCTAGTGGTGTTGTGACTCAGTTCATGTGCAGTGACTGTGGCAGTGGCAGTGATGGAGCTCAGCACAATGTCTCATACTATTTTGTTCGTACAAACTACCAAGAGGCCAGAAGGCCAACCTTATTCTAATTATGAGTCAATGAATGAATGCATGGAAGGAGTTTGTAAAATGTATGAAGAGCATCTGAAGAGAATGAATTCCAATAGTCCTTCCATCACATATGACATTAGTTACTTGTTTGGTTTCATCTATGATCTGGTAGATCTTAGCTGCCTTGAGTACCAAGCAGACACTCAGACATACCAGCCCTACAACAAAGATTGGATCAAAGAGATCTACATGCTTCTCTATTGGCAGGCCCAACAAGGCAGCAAATAATCCAAGTGGATGCCTTGGGGGAATGATGGGAGGGCTTGGAAAACAGGTGTGTACAGTATGCTATAGTGGGAACTTTGTATTACAGAAGTCCTGTTTACATTTTGTTACAATCTAGTCAAGGTCAAATGTATCAGGAGATTTTTGTCTCATTCAATGTGAAGCCCCTGTCCCTCCCTACTTTATCTTTTTTTTTTACCAAGTAGCTGAAAATTTATCTTCAGTCAGTTAACACTTGGTTATAGTTTTTCCAGCTATTCATATCTGCTTATAATGTTCAATGTACTTACTCCTCTGTGTTAAGGTTTTCCAGAATTAATTATGTCCTCAAAACTCAAAGGCTTAGTAGAGAATACAATAAATGATCTTTAGCTAAAATAATAATAATAATAATCTTTTCAGGTAAGAGGTGAAGGGTCTCAATTTCTGAAACTACTTCCTGCTGGGACTGGAGAAAGAGCTGTCCCTGAGTTATAGGGTCCCATTCAAGGGGCTGTTTCTATAGCCAGTGTCTGGAACCTGGTCAAAACAATGTCTGGTGGGTGATAGGTTGTGATTTCAGACAAGGGTTAGTACACAGATTGAGTGATCATCTGGAGGTGGGTAGCCTGGAGCCCAAAGGAGACAGATCTGGCTAGGAGGTTAAACAAATGAGGGACACAAAGGAAAGGGAGGGGAATGACCAGAGGTAGCGTAAGTGTGGGCTGGTATCCTTCCAACAAGGCCATCTAAAATTTGAATGAGCTATTTACTTTTGAATCAAGCTACATAATATTCCTTCCTTCTTAAAATATAGTCAAACTTCCTCACACCCTCTCAACATACTTAAACCATCTGAAGCTGACACAAAGGTACCCAGAGCAACAATCCAGGGACAGGAGGGGCTTGGATGTCCCCCATTTATCCCTAGACCTTCTTATCTACCTTCCATATTTTCTACCAAGCCTTCATTTATCTTTCCAAATTTTCCAAACCCATTATTCAGACTATTCAACTTTCCTTTATATTTCAACCATTACACAAGATAGTTTGTAAGTTAGTACTTTCTTCACTAACATTAACTGTAATGAAAAAAAACAAAACAGCGTTCCTAACTTTAACCTTACAACTTAATAAATTCACATTTTTGTTTCATGAACATCCCCTCCCTTTCCTTTGTGTCCCTCATTTGTTTAACCTCCTAGCCAGATATTATATATAATCTAAACAATTATATCTAATTATATCCAATTGAACCACATATGTATGCATCTGTAGGTATATAAAATATGTGTTTATGTATATTATATATATATGCATGCATATTTCTACATATATGTATGTGATAAGTTCAAACATTAATTTAATTCTTGTTTACACCATTGAATGACTACAAATTCCGATCAAAAGAGCAAGATCTCAACTTATATTGTGCTCATATTTTTTTTACTGCCCACTTACACTGATAATACAAATTTGCTTTAAAAGGAAAAATTAGGAAGATGATTGTACCAAATATGACAGGATAAAACATCCTTAGTTCTGTTTGAATTCAGATAAGAGTAATAGTTCTCTAACCATGCAGTATCAATTCTACCTCATAGCCAGATTCAGAAATTGCCAGATGAAAATATTCCTTTTCAAATGAAAATAATGGGAAAACTGAGCCAGTAGGATCCCACCTTATATTCATGCTTAGGTTGTCCTCTCAGTTTTTTATTTTATTTTTTTTTTGTTTTGTTTTGTTTTGTTTTGTTTTCCCCAGATTCAGATCTCTACCTGTAACAGGATCACACTCCTTCTGAGTAATTTGTGGCATTTCTCTCAGATACTGATTCAATTCAGACAATTGTACCCAAATGCAAACTAAAAAAAAAAAAATCTGTTGCAGTCACAAGAATCTTTTGCCTCAAACATTGTCTCACTAAGCATTGATATTTGCAAGTTTATATACAATAAATAGAAATGATTGGCCTTTACACCACGAAAAAAAATTTAAGAGTGAACGATGTTAAGGTAAATCTCTTATGTGTGTCCTGGTAAATTTTCATTGGTTATTGAAACTCCATGAGAGAGAAAATAATTGTATTTGATCCTAAGCTATTGTACATATACTTGCAAATTCTGAGCAAGTTAAGTTGATTGTTTGGGAACTCTGTAACTGAAACAAGCTCTTTTCCCCAGGGCTGATGACTTTATCCACACAGTGACCTAGCAAATTTACAAAACAAGGGGAATTTACAAGGATCCAAGAGAAGTGGCTGTTTGTCCACCCCATGATATTTTCTCTTTGGACTTGTTTAAACCACATACTTTCTGGAACTAATACAAACATTTACCAAGTGGAAATTTGAAACAAACCAATCACCATATAGGTGAGTGCATTTTCAAATTACCATGCCCAGAAAAATAAATTCTCAGTTATCTTAGATATCAAATTAAGAGGGACATATTTCACTTTAAATGAGACCAGAATGAATTCAATTACTTTTTGTTTGTGTCCCAGTAAACAATTTTTTTTCTTTTAGGTGAGGTAGGAAATGGTTAAGTTCTTGTCAACCTGCCTTTCTTTGAAATAAGGGGAAAAATTCCAAGTTTTTTTTTTTAATTTATTTTGTCTATCCCTCCACATTCAAAACTTGGCCAGTATTAGAATTTCAAAAGAGGGAGATTTTTTTTTCCCCCACAACTTTCCCAAAATTTCCAAAGCATTTACTTTCAAGCTCTCTTTTCACATCATTGGGGCAAATAGATTATTCCTTTCTTTCTACCCATGATCTTCTCATTCCTATAGTCTTAAACTTTTTTTTGTCTTTCTATCTACTAATCCATCTTGTGGACTTTAATTAAAGTCCCATTAAAACTGCACATATCTTATTTCTTCCTAATTCTTATCTGACACTTCTCTTACTTTCCTCTACTTGTCTTTTCAATAATATAACCTAAATATAAAGTCTGTCTGTGTTCTTCATTAAATATGGTATACCTCCTCCCTGTTCAGCCCCTTCCTGTTACATCAGCAACAGGGGATCATTCCTTCTGTTTCTTTAACAGAGGCTTAATTTGAAAGTCAGTGCTAAGTACCTCTTAACTTGGCAATACAAAGGGATCTTCAAATATCATTAATATTACACCTTGTCAAGAGGGAAATCTGCCAAGGGTCTGTGGCAAGCCCAACTCAGTCTATAGCAGACTCAACCCAGAGTACCTAGAAGCCTTCCTAGGTGCTTATGGGGGACAACCCAAGTACAGGGCAAGGGGAAGGAGGGAGGCTTACCTTGACTGAGAAAGGGCTTGAGACCTCAGACATACTCCACATTGAGTGACTATAAATAACACAGTTTTAGAGGTGCAAGGATCCCAAAATGCTAATGTTCAGGGTTGAGTTGTCTGGAAAAAAATCACAGACTCAAGCAGTCTTTCACTAAAGTGGCAAAAGTTTATTGTAATGCTAATATGGCAGGCAGAGCTCTTTTAGGCAACCGGCAACCTAACAGGAGTGATGCTGAAGTCTATACAGAAAAAGTTCAATGAATTAATTGTGTGGCAGGTATGCTAATTTGATGGTGAATTATAGTTTCTGTACCTTGGGTACAGGTGTCATTAGTTATTGGAAATATTGTTGGGGGCATGCAATGGAGGGGGAGGCTTCTAAGGGTTGTGTTTTTGGTCTGTTATGTTTGTAACAATATAGCCTCCAGCATTGTCCCCTATAGACTGCTCTCTGGACTGTATAAAGTAACTGTGGGAATCAGTACATGATAATTCTGCTCATACAAGATAGTCCTGTTCATACAAGGGAAATTCTACAAAGGTCAGCTTGTTCTTGTAACAGAGAGATATGACCTCAAAGGTGGGATAGTGAAAACTTTTCAAATGATGGTTTTCTGCAAGTCTAGGACTTTAATGTAGTTGAGCAAGCATGAGAAGGGTGGTCTCCTAACTGGAGGATAGAGAAAAGTTTACCCACCCTTTCATTCAAAAGAGAGGAGGAAAAAACATCTGCCAATGAAAACAAGACTGGTGGCTTGCTCTCAGTTTACATGTTCCTAGTGTACTAGACTCAATAAAAAAATTACATTATATTTCTCTCCCCTTTCATATTGGTAGATATGTTCTGTCTTTCTGAACCTTTTTTTCCTGATTTCATTGGCATGACAAATGAATATAAATTAATCTCCACGAGACCTTTAATATCAAGCAATGCTGTTGTTCAGTCTTTTCATTCATGTCTGACTCCTCCTGACGTCATCTGAGGTTTTCTTGGCAAAAACACCGAAGTGGTTTCTCACTTTCTTCTTGGTCTCATTTTACAGAAGAGGAAAACTGAGGAAACAAGGGTTAAATCACTTGACCAGGATTATACAACTGATATCTGAGGCCAGATTTGAATTCAAGAAGTTGAACCTTCTAGTCTTCAGGTCCAGAACCCTATCCACTATGCCACCTAGCTGCCCATGTAAACCAATAGTAACCCACTATTAGTGTCCCTGTGATTCCACTATGAAAGAAGGTAGTGTATCACTTCTTCAAAAGAATTTTATTTTAAAATTTTATTTTTTTTATCATTTAACTGCAGGGGTGAACACATTTTGTAGACAACTTTGGAAATGATGGACAAAACTGCCCTCCAGAAAATGTAAGAATAAAATGTACAAGATGAGTCATCATATAAAGTTCAACATCTAACTCCACATTCAGAAAAAACTTTTTCAGAAAAAATATTAAGCCTGGCTTAATATTAATTTTACTTTTTTTTTTTTACTTTTCCCCTCTTTAAGAACAAAGGACATAAGATGAATAACAGGAAGTTAGAGTAACTATGCAAGGAACTTTCCTTATTCATTACCCCTGAACAACATATCATTTAAACTCCAGCCATACTTGACTACTCACCATTTCCCAAATATTTTCACAACTGTCTGTTTCTGAATAGTTTGTTCATATTGTCAACACAATCTATAATATACTTTTATATTTTGGATGTTACCTCCACATTTCAAAGTGAATCTCCATTGCCACTCGTTCTATTGTAGTAGAAGCCATATCTCAATATTATCACCTGCACCCCTAGTCCCATAAACTAAATCTTCCTTAAAAGGCATAGAAACAATCCTCAAGACTTTTGGCTTAGAAACTAAAGTTCAGGCTACTAATATCACTTCTTGGTCACCTGAGGACATAAGCAACCACAGCAACCTGGAGGTTTATTATGATGCTTAGGTGATGGGCAATAATAGGCAACCCAAGTAAGAGAACTTCCCTTACCTGGATCAATTTGAGGTGTTCTCAGTGCCTATCCTTGTTGAATATCTTTACTTGCTATAATTTACCTTATTTGTATATAGTTTTGCGCAAGTTGTCTCCCCTAATTAGACTGTGAGTTCCTTGAGAGCAGGGAGCATTTTTTTGTGGTATTGTTTTTGCTTTTTTTGTATCTTAGTGTTTAGCATGATGCCTGATATAAAGAGTCACTTAATAGATGCTTAATGATGGACTGACTATGGGTAAACAAATCCTTATATTGACATGTGAGGGTTCTACAAGTGTTTCATTCTATTTCTATATTGAACATAAACCACTAGAAGACTGACCTTAGTCAGGCCCAGTCCACAATATCCATGACACATCTCATGTCGTTTTTTGTTTGTTGATTTTTTAGTATTATATGCAAAATGGCTATATTTTCTGATTATTTGCCCAATTTAAGATGAATATTGATAAAGATTCTTCCTTCTAATAGAGACAATGGGGTAGAGAGGAAAGAAGCAGGTAGGTAGCAAAGTGGATAGAGAATCAGGCTAGCCATTAAAAATATCTTAGTTTGAATCTAACCTCTGATACTTAATATCTATATGACCCTGGGTAAGCAAATTAATCTGTGCCTCAGTTTCCTCATCTAGAACAATGACACCTACTCCCAATTTGTCATGAGGATAAAATGAGATAATTTTTGTAAATCACTCTGTGGACCTTAAGTTGCTTTTAAAAAAGAAGTTAGGTGGCATTTATTATTCATACTCAACTTTGAGTGTGGCCTTTGGGTTTTAGGCTTAGGTATGCTACTTACTAGTCAGTTTTTCTCATTGAGATTTGGTTACTTTATCTATAAAATTGAAGGAATTGAATTGGTTTTCTCTACAATCCTTTTGAGGAAGCATGGTATAGTGAGCTGGCCTAACAAATGAAGCAAGGGTTCAACTACCAACTCTAGTACTAATTCTGGTTATATAACCTAGAGTAAGATGTTAAAACTCTCAGAGTTCTCGGGTGATGCCCTAAGACCAAGTTATAGAACAGGCACCAGTACACATTATTCAAGGGAGTTTCCTCACTGGGAGTTCTATTAACCAATTAAATCACAAGTTTCCTCAGGAAAAAAAAAAGTTTTATTTTCAAATCTAATAATATGTATCCACCAATCTACCATACCCTTCTCTTCATATTGTCCACAGGTCACAGAGAGAAATGTTTTCTCCTTCAACTAAACACTTTTTATTTCTCTCTTTTACGACATTTATTGGATTCTATCTTGTATTATAGTTATTTGTATTGTAGTTATACCTCTCCCTCTTACAAGAGTATATGTTCCTTGATAGAAGAACATTTTCATTTATCACCCCTTCCTAGTATCCATTGGGGAAAGAAAGCCTGTGTATTGAATGATGGAATGAATTTAATAACTTGTTATCCTCAAATAAAGTGATTAAATAAATAAATCCTTCCTACTAAACATTAACTTAATGTTCAACACGCTAAATATGAATGGGGACAATACTAGAAGAAATGAATTATATCAATCATGAAACTTTCACTATAAATGAAATTTTAAAAAAAGTAAGTTATAGCTGATGGAAGGCAAGCTCATGGATTCCTTGCTTGGCTATCCAAAACCTGGTATCCTGAGAATCCTCAGCCCTTTTTTCCTTCCCTCTGCCTCTATCACAGAAGAAATAGAAGGACATGGTGTATGGGGGCGTTTTGTAGTTTTCACAAATAAACAGATAATAGGTAGACAGAAAATTTATAAAATTAATGTTGATCATCACTTACTATGTGCCAGGTATAGTGGATTTCCATAGTCAAAATTCCTTCCCCAAACAGTCTGTTAGATATGAACCTCTCCGTATCTGGATCAGCTAGGTCTTAGAAAGCAGACCTAGTCCCGTTCAGGAAATAGGTTCACAGCATTTCCAGGATGAAAGGACTCCCAGAATTTACACTCTGTGGGTATAACCATTAAGAATCTAAAGTCACCCATCTATCATGAGATATCATGAGTGCCTAAGATGCAAAATAAAAGTATTATGAGTTATTTATAATATATAAACTTAGAAGCAGTCAAATGGCAAGATACTATCTACTGAAAAGATACATAACTAATTAAAATAGACTTTTACCTATTGTCTTAGACTAATTCCTATAATTTAATCAGGAACAATAGATAACCATTATAACTAGATTGTGATATTATTTTATCATATGTTAAATATTTAATCTCTCTATTCTTGGCACATTAAAAAATACCGACAGTCAACTTACTGTCTTAGATAGACTAAGAACTATTGTGGTGCTTGATTGTAGTGCTTAATTTGCTCTGCCTTTCCCCCCTACTGCACTACCACTTCAGAGAGAAAAGTGGGATGTGTTTATGCATGGGTGCATATGTATAGGTGTATGTGTGTGTGCCATGCAGAATATATCAAATATTCTTCCACATGACAGTCCTTCTAATACTTGAAGGAAACTATTGTGTTCCCTTTATTTTTTCTCCTAAGCTGAACAACTCCATTTCTTGCAACCAACATATGTATGGCTTGGTGTCCACTGTTTTGATCATCTTAGCTGTTTTCTCCTGCATATGCTCCAGTGTATCAAAGGTTTTTTCCCCTAAAATGCTGTATTAAAAACAATAAGCTAGATTTAGTCTAATGAGACAGAGAACAGAAGAATGATTACTTACCCAGTATGAGCATTATGTATCTCAATGCAGGCCCTCTTGGCATTTGCTTTTTTTTTGGTTATTGCATAAAACATATACTCATATTAAGCTTGTGGTTCACCAAAACCATCTATTTGGATTTATATTTTTCCTCTTCCATCAAATCCAAAGGTCTTGGTCTAGTCAACATAGCTCCAACTCCATTGAAGGTGAATTCATTTGTAGAAAGAGAGGATAGTAGAGCAGTGGGCTTTAAGAAACAAGAAATAGCTACTTTGGGGAGTAAGATAAGAAGTCAATTAGAGTTAGATAAAAGAAATTATGTGAAGCTATGAGATTCCCGCTCATATTTGATAGTTTGAAAAGAGAGTCAACCTAGTCAGAAAAAGTTCCAAGACACACTTCAGATAATTCCCAATAATTCACTATTAAGGATGAGGATAAAAGATAGATTCACCAAAATTAGGAAGCAGAGTGTCAAGAATAGTGAAAAGTTAAATGATTCAATTCAATTCAAAGGGATAGAAGATAATATGTTATAAAAGAGTTAATAATAATAGCTATTTATGGAGTGGAAAAGTGAAGTCACTAAAAGAATGAAAGACTAGATAAACATGAAATGATTAAGAGACTGAAAGTCAAATAAAGTGAAAAAATTTTAAAGAAAATCAAGCTTTTAAAAAAGAATGTGAATAGAGACAAGCATCTGCCAATATGTTGCATTTTCTTGCTTTTCCTGTATGAGAAAAACCTCAGCCATAAGTGTATTTAAAAGGGCAATATAATTATAATAATTGATTCATTGGAGTCTTAATCTGTGGTTCAAGAGACATTTCTTACTTTTCCCAGTTTCACTGAGACTATCTTAGGACAATCAATTATACAAACCATGGCTTGAGCCCTTACCAATGTAACATTTTTTATTACCAAAATTTTGCAAGCATCACTAATTCAAGAGCAGAAACATTTAATTGAGACTCAAACATATTGTGAAGAAAGAAAATAGAAAGAAAGAAAGAAAGAAAGAAAGAAAGAAAGAAAGAAAGAAAGAAAGAAAGAAAGAAAGAAAGAAAGAAAGGAAGGAAGGAAGGAAGGAAGAAAGAAAGGAAGAAAGAGGAAGGATAGAAGGAAGGAAGAAAGGAAGGAAGGATGGAAGGAAGGAAGGAAGGAAGGAAGGAAGGAAGGAAGGAAGGAAGGAAGGAAGGAAGGAAAGAAGGAAGGAAGGAAGGAAGGAAGGAAGGAAGGAAGGAAGGAAGGAAGGAAGGAAGGAAGGAAGAAGAAAGAAATCATGTAGTGGAACAATTTTCTTTCCTAATACATAACTGTGTACAACATCTTAGAGGATCTAGGAATAGTATAATGTAATTTTCCTTAACCTTATAGCAATAGTACTAGCATATCAGAAAATGCAAATGTAACTTCAGAACTTATGGCCCAGCAGTAAAAAAAAAAAAGGTTAAGGGAACAGTGCCATCTACTTCATGTAGTTGTACTGACATTTGTGGGCCAGCTAGAGAACTGTTAAAGTATCTGACTTCAACTCTACAACAGTTAGGATCTTGTCAGAAATACCTAGCTTTAAGTGATGTAATGGCATTACTACTCCACGCAGTACTTCTTCTGTCCCTGTACTCCCAAAGTAAAAACAAAAGAAAAAAAACAAGCTTTGTTTACCCCCCACACAATTCACTTATTTCTCTTCAGCTTCTTCTCTCAGCCATGCTGTTTAAAGACATGGAACTATTCAGAACACTTCATACCAATGAGAGCCCTTACCTGGTGATACCACCTCACATATGGTCTTCCAAGAAATGTAGACCAGGAAATTCTCTCATTGAGCATGTCAATTAGAATTAATTAATAAGAATTGGTTAATATTTTTCCAAACATTTGTTAGGTTTCCTCCCTCCACTTCATCACTAAAGGAAACATTGTGGTATAAAACAAAACATAACAAAACTAGAGTCAGTAATGGACTGGGTTCACATCTTGCTTTTGGCCTTAACTGCTTGCTTTTCTTTGTTCTTGATGAGGACCAAAAAGAACATCACTATATTGGGGGCAAGGTACAGTAAGTCCATCTGTGACTGATCAAACCAATATGATCTCAGAAGGTTCTACTAGAGTTGGGGCACAAATGGTCCACATGAAAATTTGGTGTGGAGATATATCTGAATTTGTGCATCTCACATTTCTTTCTACTACAATTCTGCTTTGCTCATAGAACACATCCCCTTCTTTGATAATGATTCTCCATGCTCTACAGTCCTATGCCAGTGTCTTTCATGTCTTCTAATCAATTTCAAAGTTGTTCAGAGAGACTTTGAAAGTTGCCTTGTATAGTTTCTTCCGGCCTCCATGTGAACACTTGCCTTACTTTAATTCTCCATAAGTCTTTTATGCAAACAAAAGTTTGACATTCCCTGAAAGGCTAGCTGGTGCAATGAATAGAGCACTTGTCCTAGAGTCAGGAGGATCTAAGTTCAAATCTGGCCTCAGCCACTTAACACAAAAACTAGCTGTGTGACCTTGGGCAAGTTACAACCCCAATTGCCCTCCAAAAAGCAAGAAAAAAAAGTTTGGAATTCCAACATTGTGGCCAGCACACTGAAGTTGTGCTTTCTGCAGTAGAGTTTGAATATTTTTCAGTTCAAGAAAGGACCTCAGTGTCCAGTACCTTATCTTATTAGGTTATCTTCATAATATTTTAAGACAAATCAAAAAGAAGTGAATCAGTTTTTTTGGATGGTGTTGATATGTTGTCCAGGTTTCACAAGGATGTGTCAATAAGGTCAGCAAAATGACTCTGTAGACCTTTAGTTCAGTAGGAAGTCTAATGCCTTTTCTCCCCCACACTTTTCTTAGGAGCTTCCAAACACTGAACTAGCTCTGGCAATGAATGCATCAACCTCATCATCTATGATGCCCTGGAAAGCATATTTCCAAAGTAATTGAACATATATGTAGCATTCAAATTTTTTTTCCATTTGCTAAAACTGATGAATCATGTATAGATGGTGTGCTGCTGCCTGGTGGAGAATCTCTGTTTTATTGGTGTCCATTTTTAGGCCAAAATTAGCACGACGAGCAAAGAATTGATCCTTGCTTTGTTGTATCTTAACCTCAGAGGTTACGTCAAGTGCACAATCATGTGTGAACAAGAAGGTACACACCAACTCTCATTCCACTTCATCTTGGCTTGTAGCCTTTTCAAGTAAAATAGTTTATCATTTTTCATCCTCTTTGAAGGTATCTGACAAAATTGCTGAAAACCATGCTAAAAAGCATAGGAGCAAGCACACAACCTTGTTTCATGGTGACTAGGAAGTAAGAGGCCATTGTTAATTATCCAGAACCCGGGCAAACATGCTGTCATGAAACTGATGTAAAATACTGCTGAACTTCTCTGGGAAGACAAATTTTGCCATAATTTTGCACAAGCCTTAAAAGACCTTCATTAGATCTTTGATTATTATATGCAGACCTTTGTTCTGCTATTGGTATTTCTCTTGGAGTTGTAGAGCAAGGAACACTATATGAACCATCCTTCAGCCTTTTTTTTAAACCACACTAATTCTCAGGTAGATGACCATCTTCCAGGTAAATGGTCACCCTGTTAAGAAGGACTCTGGCAAGAATCTTGCCGGCAGTAATGAAGAGAGAGAACCCCAGTGTGACTGTCAAAGGACAAACTATTTCCCTTTCCCTTATACAGATGGACAATAGAGGAATCCTTGAACTCCTTGAGGAATAATTGTCTCTTGCCATATAACCCAGAAAATTTCAGTTAGCTCTTGTATGAGGAGTGGATACTCTGCCTTGTACATCTCAGCCGGAATAGAATCAGCACCAGGTGCTTGCCACATGAGAGGATCCTAATGGCTTCTCTTCTTCAGTTTCAAGTTTGGCTAGAGAGGGATTGACTTTAACCTGAAATACATGGTCAATGGCTTTAGCATTTATTGATGATGGTCTGCTGAGAACACTATGGCAGTGTTCAGCCCTTCTCTCCAGGACCATGTCTTTATCAATAATCAATGTGACTCCATCAGCACTGAATAGTTGAGATGCACCATAGTTCTTTGACCTATAAATTGCCTTCAGGGTATATAAAAGTGATTTGGATTGTTACTATCAATGTGAACCTGAATTTCATCTGCCTTTTTATTGAGCCAAGAATCCTGCAGATCTCTAAGTTTTCTTTGCACTTTATTTTTGATGGAGTTAAATGTTGCCTTCTTTCAGATGGAGGAAAATTCCTGCTGGTAAACCCTGTGGGATTTTTGTATTTCATTTTGCAGCTTCTCAATTTCCCCATCATTCTTGTCAAACCAGTCTTGATGTTTGCTAGTATTCTTCCCCAGATGAGTAAATATGGCACTGAATATCAAATTTCTGAAAGCTTCACACTCCTTTTATGCTCCACTGTTGCCAACTGTGTGTTGGCTAAGCTTTCTCTCCAAGGTGACAAGGAACTGTTCTCACTCAGAGTTCTAATCTGTTGACATTAAGTTTTCTGGTAGGCATTTTGCCTTGGGGTTGCTACTTTTGTTGATTGTGAATATTTAGCTTGTAGAGCATAAGTTTATTATTGTTGTTCTAGCATTCTGCACCACATATTGCTTTCATCACTCTCACCTTCTGTCTGTCTCTTCTCCTTGCCTTGATGTAGACTATTAAATGTCAATGTTTGTGGCAAGGGTGCAGCCATGGAGTTTTATTGTGTTTAGGTAAATGGAAGATAACATGGTGCTGAGGTTATAAGATGCATAAGTCTTCAGTAGTAAGTGATTGATTCTATTTCTGATTCCATTCCTCCCAAGGACTCCCTGCCATGTCTGATACTCTGTGCCCAAAATTATAAGCTCATCCTCTTTTGGAAAATTGATGATGAGGATCTCCAGGTCTTCATAAAAATTTTCTTTGATCTCATTAAGGCTCAATCATGGTGGGAGTGTATGTATTGATGATGATGGCATGGCTCTTTTCTGCAAGTGGCAATCACATCTCTATGAGGCCATCATTCACATTTTTTGGTAAACATACAAGCTTATTAACTAAATTAGTTTTGATTGCAAAACCTACATCAGCTTCATAACACTGTTCATTGCTATGGTCACTCCAGAAAAACTAAACAAAACAAAAACACTCTTTATATTTGAGCTTACACCACTGCTCTATAGCAAGTACACTAAGATCCTTGTATATTTATTATATATCTTTGAAGTAAATAATTCTTTGTAAAAGCCAAGTTGACAATAAGTGGTTAAAGGGACTTGGGGATGCAGGGAATACTTCCTATAATTGAAAAAACTCTGTTAGTGTGGGCTGAAATCATTTGCAGAGAGCCTGAATATTCTCCAATCCCTTCAACGATATCAGAGAGCCTTGGGGAAAAGGTGAAATATAACCTACCTGGCTTTAAGGCAGTGGGAACCAAGGTAGTCTATTGCCTGAGGGGTTTTGTCTGGGATAAAAGTGGGTCTTTCACATTTGTGGGGAAGCCTAGAAAGATCCTCTGCTTAAGTCATTTCATTCCTTGACATAGAATCAAACTGACAAAGAATCATTGACTGTGAAACTTGAGAAAATTTTTGGTAAAAACAAAAAAAGTTGGCAAATGTATAGTAACTTTTTTCCCAATGAGTATTTTCTCACAATTTCAGTTCTATTGGTCAAATTTTGTGAACTTTTGATTTATTTATTGCTTATTAGGTACTGGTTTTGTTATATTATTGAATTCTGTAAAAACATTCAATTCTAGTGTTTTAATTTTGTGAACTTTTCATTGTTAATTACTTGATTAAGTATTGGTACTTTTAATATTATTGAATTTAATATAATTACTGATATTTTGATACCTGATGGTTTACCCATACTGATACTGTTGTATATTACTTAATGCTATGTTAAGTACTGATATTAAGTTTAATGTGAGAAATCTGGAATCACTAGAAGATTACCCATTGTGTACTATCATATTATCCTTTTAGCATTTAAACTAAGATTGCTCACCTTTTATGAGAATAAACTGTCCTACATTTTTACAAGTATGAGAATGCCTGTGCCTTGTGTATAAGTAATTTCTATTCTTTGCTACTCCTCTGAGTCCATTTGACTTCTTGTACTGAAGGTGAATTTATACTTACCTTTAGTTTACCTTATCAATAGCAAGGGGAGTTTCTTCTATACTTTGTGATAAAGGACAAAGTAGAGATTGCTTGGAACTCTATCAGAAATGTCTTTGCTAGAAGGGTAGCTAGAGAATTTTATTGTGACATGTATAGAAAGGGATACATTTAGTGTTAAATGATATTATGCACTGGGGAAAGCTTTGAAAGAGTTTTCACTTAGGACAGTTTTTTTCATATATGACTGGAGTGACTCCAAGTTGATTAAAGGTCCACATCCCTGTGAGGAGAACTCTTTGTAATTTGGGCAGCTGTGTGCACCAGGTCTCAGTTTTAGATGGAAATCAGTTTTCTTTAAATACTTTCTTTTCCTTTTGGATTGTAAAAGGCATGATAAGGCTATGGTTAAAGCTAAGCAAGTAGAACTCTTTGCTAGCATTTGTAAAACTCTAATTGAATCTAGAGGACTCTGTTTTGGGGATGATTGTGATTTTCTTCTGTACATGTGATATTGTATATGATCGTGTAACACTGATTGTTTTGAAAATTTTACTGAATGGCACTGGGAAAGCAAAAAAAATGCCATTTCTTTAACCTCCCCAGAGATCATAGAGAAATGCTTTGAATTTGGGACAAGGGTTTTCTTCAAAAATGGAACCCCTGCCTATTTATGGCAACTTGGTAAGTCTCAAACAGTGGGAAATGTTTGATGGAGCCTTTAGGTATGCACAAATCACCTAACATGAACACATCATAAAGGGAGTTTGCTTGGGTATGCCTCAATCTTCTTAGAAGCACTCTTTAGACCCTTACATGTGGGTGAATGTAGCTTTCTTAGATTGGCTGTGGAAATGGAACAGACTGAGCCATTTAAAATTTGGAGACTAAGGAGACTGAGATGATTATTTCCTTTCTTCTGAATCCAGAGGGTGAAGATCACACTTCGCCCACATTGCAGATGCAATGAGATCAACTAGTAAAAGGGGAAGAACGTGATTTACCTACTCCTTCTTTTACTCTGATTCTGAGAAAAGAACTTCATAAGCCTTGTGTCTATTCTGTTGCATTTTTCCTTCTCACTTTCAGATGCCAGCGGTGATGATCCCTACAAAATTCAGTTCAAAACTGAGCAACCTGGTAGCTAAGATATCATAAAGGCTGTTGTAGCCAGTTATCCTGCCAGGGAAGCCATGAAAAACAGAGTGGCTTGGACTCAAGCCCAAGGGAGATTTTGGATTTGGAACAGGGACTGTGCTGTAGAGGAACCCAACTAAGCTGTTTGCATATTTGTTTTATATCTTTGAAGTAAAAGTGTCTTTGTAAAAGCTAATGTGAATATCAGTGTTTAAATGGGATTGGGTTGAGGGAGATTTTCTTATTTTTGAAGAAATAGCATTAGTGGGACTCAAGCCATTTGCTGAGAACTTACACACTCCCCCAGCCCACTAAAGGCTTCTGGAGAACCCTAAAGGAGGGTTGAAATATAACCTACCTGTCTTTCCAATGGTGGAGACCAGGGGAGTCACTGTTACAATGTAACTAAACCTTCATGAGCTTTAAAAGCTTATTTATGGGCAGTTATGTGGCATAGTAGAATGCCAGGTGTAAAGTCAAGAGGGCTAATCTTCCTGGCCTCAGAGACTTATTAGCTATATAACTCTAGGCAAGTCACTTAACCCTGCTTATCTCATTTTCCTCATTTGTAAAATGAACCAGAGAAGGAAATGGCAAACCACTCCAATATCTTTGCCAAGAAAACCCCAAAAGTGGTTATGTAGAGTTGGACATCACTCAAAAAGATTAAAAACTGCAGAATATGTATTTGTAGAAACAGTGGGAAGATGTTTATCCTAACTTTAATATTTACTTCATGGGGGTTTTGTGAAGATTAAATGAAATGATGCATGTAAAACCCTCCACAAACTATTAATCACAATATTGACTCTAGTATTATATTGTTGTTGTTGTTTTCTTTTATTTTTAAGCAATTGGGGTTAAGTAACTTGCTCAAGGTTACACAGCCAGTAATTATTTATGTGTGGGTGCTCATTTTCTGAGGCCGGGACTGATCCTGGGTCATCCCAACTCGGAGGCTGGCGTTCTTACTCACTACGCCACCTAGCCACCCCTGTTGTTGTTTTCTTATTACTCTTTGTAGGTCACGGGGCTGAGTGCTAAAACAATTAAACTGAATCCAAGATGAATACAGGATATGTTTTCTTAGCCAACACTTCATTCATCTGTACTAGGCAATATCTAGTACCTCTCATTTATTAGCAATATTCTAAGACCCTCTGTGCACTTAGCATCATGCTGTACAGTGCAGTTAGCTAAACATTCATAAAATTGTATTTGTTCTTAAGGAGTTTTAGTTGAGTTGCTCATAGATTGTCCGGTATGGGGGTGGTCTCATGGAAAGAACCTGAATTCTAGGCATAGTTTTTTCTCCTGTAATAGGCATTTGAATTTGGGAAAGTCTCTAAACCAGAAATGTCAGACTCACAGTCCATTTACCTACTGAATGAAGCCAACCTATTTAAAATGTAATTGGGAAATATAAATAAAAATACAGTAGAGAAAATGTTAATTTTTAGTTTTCTAAGTCAATATGCATACAGGTATCCAATTCGATTTAAGTTTGACACTAGTGCTTTATATTCTCCAAGCCTCAGCTTTCTACCTGTCAAATGACATCAAACATTGTATGTTTTCTGAGGTACCATTTTTTAGTCTAAACAAGATCCTAGACCCCCTCGCATTTTAGGGGTGTGGGTAGAATAGAAAGATTAAAGTACATTATCTGTCCTTTTAAAAGGCTATACGCCAAGGAAATAAGGTGATTATCATTTTTCTAAGAAATGATTAGCATAAAGCTTAGAAGCAGAATAGTAATAAAAATTCATACTAATATAACACTTTGATATTGATATAAAAATTAGAGTATTCAGGTTCTCTCTTCATGATAATTGTGTAAGCTAGATATCAGAAATATTATAATTCTACAGCTGATAAAATAAAGGGTCAGAGATTTCAATCCAGTCAACAAACATTTATGAAACATTTACTATGTGCCAGGCATAAAGCTAAGTCACAGGGATGTAAAGAAAGGGAAAATATAAAGACCTTGTCCTTGAGGAGCATACTTTCTAACAGGGAAAATGATATGCATATAACTAAGTATAAGTAAGATATATACCAAGGAAGGCAGGAAACTCAGGAAGTACAGCTCAGGAAGAAGAGTATTTCAGGCATGAAGAACAGTCAGTGAAAATGTACGTAGTGACTAGAACAAGGTCACACAGATGATAAATATTAGAGCTCAGATTTGAAATCAAGTATTTCTGATTCCACATTCTCTCTCTTGCCTAGCCTCATAAAATAGACCCTGAACACTAATAAGGATATAAGGTGATTTCTATTAAACAGTATGACTTAGAAATATCAGACAGATAAAATAAGAAAATTGATGGAAAGTGCTTTGGTACAATAAAAATGCCATGCAAATGTAAGATGTCACTTATTACATGTTGAAAAATAAAATCTTACCAATTCCATTCTGATTAAAAACAGTAACAACTCTAGAGAAAAACAACAACAAAATGACAGCTGAAATGTCCCAATCTGACAAAGCGTCACCTTCCCTGAAGGAACAGAGGCATTTGGAAGACATTTGCTGTACTTAAAATTTGAATGTTTTCATGATTTTATCAGTAATGAATATTCATGTTTCAGTTCTCTTTGTAAAGGAAAGGCATGAGCATGGTACCAGATATGAGTTCCCTTATTTTGTGAAGCAGGATATGAGAGGATTTATCCCTGCCAAAAGGAGTAGTATTTATGTTTTAAATGTGACATCCTTTGAACCTGTTAATGTAAAAAATCTAATCTGTCTTCCAAGGGGAATATTACGGGAGCTTGGTGGTCTTATGTTTAGTATTAGAGAGTGACAAAACTATTTATAATTCATTATCCTCTCCAAGCAACCCTATGTAACAGGAGCAATATTATTGTACCCATCTTAAAGATGAGAAAAATGAGGCTCCAAGAGCTTAAACAACTTGCCTAAAGTCACATAGCAGTAAGCTTCTCTGAATTTCAAACCCAGGTATTTTAATCTCAGGAAAAATAACACCCCCTCTACAGAATGTCTAGATGTAGGGAAGGAAAGTAGCATTTATATACAACTTACTATATGTATGCTAAACATTATCTCATTTGATCTTCACAACAATCATGGGAGATAGATGCTGTTTTTTCCCCAGTCTTTCAATTAAAGAAACTGAGACAATCAGAGGTTTAAATGTCTTGCCTATTGTCACATAGCTAAGAAATGCCTGAGTTGGATTAAAACTCAGGTCTTCCTGAAACCAGGACTAATACCCCATCCACCAGCTGCCTAGATAGCTATCTCATTTTTCTGAAAAGTGTCCTTGTTTAGAGATAATAAGTTAACTTGTCTAAGATTTTCTTTTCTTTTAGATTAGGAAAGTTTTCAGGAATGAGCAGTCCCAAATAGCTTTGTCACTGCTTCTAGCAGCTGTCACTGTGTAAAGAAATGACTGACACTAAACAAAAGTGATATACGCCTGAAGAACATTCTGACCTGACCAAGGAGAAGAAATGACATAGATGAACATGGCCCCAGGGAGACAGAGGGTTCTAATTCCCATAAGGGGACTGAGAAAGTGACTGCAATGGCCCTGATCTAACTCTCCTCACTTCATTCTTTCATGTCATTAATAGATGTCAGTACAGCTTAAGATAGAGATGCTATACAGTATGCTTGTTCTCCTCTGTGGACTTAACCATAAACCCTTGAAATATCAACAGGTGTGAAAGAAACAATAAGGCTTATCTTTCTAATTGCAGCAGCAGTGGCAAAAAGAGAGGAAGGAAGGGAGAGAGAGAGAGACAGAGAGAGACAGAGAGAGAGACAGAGAGACAGAGAGAGACAGAGAGACAGAGAGAGAGAGACAGAGAGACAGAGAGAGAGAGACAGAGAGACAGACAGAGAGAGAGACAGAGACAGAGAGAGAGACAGAGACAGAGAGACAGAGAGAGAGGGACAGAGAGAGGCAGAGAGAGAAAGAGACAGAGAGAGACAGAGACAAAGAGACAGAGAGAGACAGAGAGACAGAGAGAGAGACAGAGAGAGACAGAGACAGAGAAACAGAAACAGAGACAGAGACAGAGACAGAGAGAGAGATTAAATGCATGTACTCCCTCACATATAACTCTATACTCACACACATGTTTGTTTAAATATTAAATATAGATATATTTGTAACCAGTAGTTACTATATAATCTCTTCAATTCTACAATTTCAGAGGTGTTGATGATTTCCTTCTGACGCAGGGCATATATCACCTAGGAAACAGTAAAGAAGCAGAGATTAACAGTCAACAATATGAGGAACCAAAAAGCAAGAATAATCAATGTGAAAAATAAAAGTTTAATAGGAAGAAATACTCTAGCTCAAATGAAAGGAGTTTCTTAATCTAGTTGAAGGAGACAAATGAGAAATCAGCAGGACCAATGGTTACTACTATGACTACTAATAACAGTAATGATTTATACAAAGCAACATAAGGGCATAACATTTTAAGTGATTATTCCTTTCATCATAATTGCCATCAATAAGCAATGAAGCAAAACATGTAGTAATTATCTGATAGCTTCAAAATGCTAGGTCTGTCACTTACATCCATCAAATCCTAGAAAAGGGTAGAGAATGAAGACATTTTAGTGATGTTGATCTTAAACTTCTCTCTTCCATACTGTCTCTTAAGTAGAATATTACAATCACATAAAAGAACTTTTTTCAACAAAGATTGTCCTCATCTCCATAAAGGGTTTGCAGGAAGGGGGAGTAGCTCCCATTTATGGGATGTAGGGAGTGATGAGTAAGACAGTGACAGAAAACAAGTGAGGCAGAAGGATGGTGGTCATTACAAGAAAGCTACCCCCTGAGGGAGGAGACAGGGCCTCCTGTAGTCAGTTATTGTTGTTTAGTCATGTTTCACTCTTTATGACCCCATTGACTTGTCCATGGGATTTTCTTGGAAAAGGCACTAGAGTAATTTGCCATTTCCTTCTCCAGTGTGTCCACATTTTGCAGATAAGGAACTGAGGCAAGCAAGGATTAAGTGACTTACCCAGGGTCACACCGAGAGTAATTGTGAAAGACCGGATTTGAACTTAGATTGTCCTGACTCCAAGTCGAGGCTCTATCTACTGCACCACCTAGCTTCCTGCTGTCGGTGCTAAGGGACAAAACTCTAGTCACAGTATGCTAGTTACAGCCCTATTCCAGGATCCTCGTCATATATCAGTTGAGCAATATTGTTATGTTTATGAATGGATGTTGCATAGATGTGGGTACATAGTGTGCACAATGATGGGAGAACTAGTAGAAAATCTGGCATCCCTGTGCTATGTTAAGCCTCAGATAAAGCAGCAAATTCAGGTACTGCTCAGGGCCCACTTGCATAGATCACCAACGCTACAGAAGAAGATGAGAATGGGGAGGTATTTAGCTCAGCCTATTTCTCTGACCAAGCCAGATTCATGACGTAGGTATTGGGGAGTAGGATTTATTGCAAAAGGATGATCATTACTCTGCCTGCAAAAGACTATTTCCATGCCTGGATATGTTAGTCAACTGTTCTTTTTTTTTTTTCTTTTTGGAAGGCAATTATCGTTGAGTGACTTGCCCATGGTTACAGAGCTAGTTTTTTTGTGTTAAGTGTCTGAGGTCAGATTTGAACTCAGGTCCTCCTGATTGCAGGGCTGGTGCTCTATTCATTGCACCACCTAGCCACCCTAAGTGTTAATTTTTCAACTTGATGATAAAATATGTAAAGTAATTATAGGGACAAGTGGAGAAAAAAGGCTTTCCATTTAGTTGGGAAGGCAAAACAACTTAATAAGCAGAAGACAGGCCTGAAAGTCAGGAGACACTTGGATTCAAATATCACATTTGATACTATTTATTTATAAAGTAATGATAATATTGTTTCTAGTACTTTATGAGGTTTTTGTGATACATCTCAGAAAGTGAATTCGCAAACCTTCAAATGATGTCTAGGTGTTAATATTATTAGTTGAATGACATTATAGTATATTGGATAATAATATATAAAAGTTAGGTATTATTATTAGTGAGAAGTACTATAGTAAAGGAAAGAAAACTAGCCTTTTTGTCAGGAAGACTTGCAGTCCAGTCCCACCTATGATATATACTAGTTTGGTGACCCTGGGCAAGTCCTGTACTTTGTAAATTACCTGGTCAAGTCTCAATACTTACTCAAAAGTAACTCTTTTTAATTTTTTTATTCATTTTGTACTTAAACACAAAAAGTCAAAGGAAGAGAGAACATCTCTATATATAGTGTCCAAGATAAAAAGAAGATTCAATATAAAACCATGAATTTCCATTTCCCACTGTTTACTTTTTTTTGGAAAAAATATATAATAAACACTAAACATTGCTTTTAAAGCTACCCTGCTTTTCTGTGCTTCCTTCTAAGTTCTCTTTTGTTCTGTGCTGTGCACTTTTTATTTTTTCTGTGTGTGTGTGGGGGGGAGGTATGGGTCTGATGGTAATTTTCTCTAGGATAGTGTGGGAAGGGATGAAGGGAGGGAGAAAAAAACATATACTCAATTTCCAGTTCTTTGCCTCTGCAAAGAGAGTTGCTATAAATATTTCAGAATATGTAATTTTTTTCTGTTTTTATTAAGCACCTTGGGAAACAGTTAACTGGATTAAAGGATATAGGCAGTTTATTAATTTGGGGGGCATAATTCCTGATTGCTCTCCAAAATTGTTGGATCAGTTTATAATTCCACCAAAATGAATATGTCCTAATTTTTCCACAGCCTTTCCAATATTTGTCTCTTTCCCCTTTCATCATTTTAGCCAATCACAGGTGTAAGATGATATCTCAAAGTTGTTTTAATTTGCAAAAGTAACTCTTTAAGACAGCAAGTTGCAGAGAACATACTTGCCTGCATTATAGTAGAGGTGTCTTCCTCACCCAGGAGTACCCAGGACCAAAGAAATCATAGGGCCAGTTCCATTTCTGTTATTTATGCTACAAAAATCTGTTAAGACTAAGCTATAATAAGTGTCTATTTGTGCTTTATTTATACCATACATAGTTATACTCAAGTTTAAGATGGAGGGAGACAGAGATGCTCATAGATGAAACTGAATAGTCAGAGTGTTTTCCTTCATTTTCTCTAACTTTCCTTTTGAAGCTTATGCCACTTTCATCATTATTTGGGATTCAGTGATCTCCCCAGTTAAGATACATGCTCAAAAAAAGATAGATATAAGGCATCTTAGGGAAAATTTAAATACATAGTTATGAAATAGTGTTGTATAGCAGATATAAATATTGGACTTGAAATCAGAAATACCTCTTTCCAAAGCCTCAAGCGTCAGCTAGTTGTTTCACCTTGGTTAAATCCCTTAGGCTTTTTGAGACTCAATTTCCTTGCTTAAAATTAGATAACACCTATTGTAAACACCTCACAGTACTGTGGTGAAAAGCTATTGAAATCTATACAATTGTCAGTTTTGGTCCAAGCCTCCCAAGCAACTTTGGATTCACATTAAACTCACTCCAGAGTAAATCTACAGGGAAATCCTCAAGCAAAACCAAAATTAAGTATGAATCAAATCTAATGTATCTCCAACAGGAATAACAGATTCCCCAACTACTGCATGGCACAAAATGGATATCAGAGATGAATGCCAATGTACAGTATGGATATTGGCCAAGGAAGTCTTTATTCTGTCATAAAATTCATAAAACACAAGCAATACATAGGAATCCTTGAACAAATACACAAAAATAAAACACTCAAATTTCCCATTATATTCATTGGATTTCACCAGAAGGTAAATATAGTTCATTGGAATCACTGAAAAAAAATTCCATTGCATCTTGAATATGAACTGTCTGAGGAACTCATGGCAGTATCATGAAAGTTTGGCAAGGTCCAAATCATCTGCTCAAATATCCCATAACCTTGGTCCTTCAGCTACAAGATAGTTCTCTCTCTGCTGCAAATTATAATATGCTAAGGAAATCCTTTCCCTATGGAAGTCAAATACATTAACTCTCAAACTCAGAAGCAGTTAATCTCAGGAGCTCATAAACTAAAGATCATCTGCAAAATACCCTCTAAGGCTGAAAATATCCATTTGAAAATGTCAATTCTCAGGATTGTTAGTCATTGATATATGCTTTGTAAAAGAAACACAAAAGGCAGAAGAAGGCAGCCCAGAACACTTAGACAAGCACATGCCATCCACCACGTACTCCTCTTAAAATTTCCATTTTTTGCTCCTTGGGGAGGAAGGAATGCCTCACCTCTATTTTTGCATTCTTGTTTGCAAGTCCTGTAGAAAGAAAGCCCATGGGGTATACTATAGAGAGGGCAGCTCCCCCAACAAAAGTTCTTTCTCTTTAGCCTTGCCAACTAATCTTCACAAGGACAGACCGGTCAATGGGGAAAACAAGAGAAGTTCCTTGAATCTTTTTAGCATGAGGGCTATTGCATAGGTCCAGCTTCACATACATTGTCCCTTTCTAAACCTTATAATCTCATATAATAAGATGATGGGAAGGCAGATGATCAGGTGCTCACTTGATTAATTCCCATTATACATAATACTATAAAGTACTATATGCTTTTACTAGCTTTATTATCTGTTACTTCTCAGAATAGCTTTCATTTTTTCATACTTCTCACTTCAGAATAAACTCTTTAGTCACCCATTCAATCATAAAGTCAACAAGAGTCTTTGAACACCTCTAATATGAAAGGCACCATATTAGTACTATGGAGGGATAAACAAATAAATGTCTCTGCCCTCAAGAATCTTACAGTCAAGTATGAAAATGAAATATGTATACAAGTAATAATAAAACAAGGCAACATATGATACAGTAAATGTCATCAAAAAGGAGCAAACACATAGCTAAAGAAGTTCAGAAAAGGAATAATGATTTCATTTACTAAAGGAAGAGACATTTTAGTTGACTTGTGAAGGATGAAGAAGAATTTGATATTCAAATATGATTGGAGGAAGACTTATGAAATAAGAAAATGGGTGGGAAACTACAGGGAAGTATAAAGTGGTTGAGATTGACTATTATAGGGAAACAGTGGGATGTAAAACTGGATGAGGTAGGTCCTGGACAATCAGGAAGAATTAAGTAGTTTCAGATTTATTGGTTATCTTGGGAAACCATCAAAGAAAGATGGCACCTGTTTTGGCCTTCAAAGAAAAAGAATGACAATAATGTTGCAAAACACAGCAATACAATTCATAAGAAAATTAATAAAATTAAGGATTGGAGAAGAAACACTTTGGAGACATAAAGGCAAGTTTGTTGTTGTTTAGTTGTATATGACTTTTTATGACCCCATTTGGGGTTTCCTTGGCAAAGATACTGGATTGGTTTTCCATTTCCTTCTCCAGCTCATTTTACAGAGGAGGAAACTGAGGCAAACAGGGTCAAGTGACTTACCCAGGGTCATATAGCTAGTGAGTATCTGGGGACAGACTCAAGAAGATGAGTGTTCCTGACTTCTGGCCTGGCACAATATGCACTGGGCTACCATGAAGTCCACAGACCGAGTTAGGAAACTATTAACTAGGTTTGAAGTAGAGTGTGAAGATAACCTGAAACTAGAGTGTTTTCAATGAAAATGGAAATAAAGGGATAATTTGGTGGGGACATGGACATGATGCTGGACTCAGAATTAAGAAAATATACACTTGATTATTGTCTCCGATACTTATTAGTTGCATGATCCTAAGCAAGTCATTTAACTACTCCCAATTTTTATTTCCCTATATGTAAAATGAAGTTAATATTAAAGTCCCACCTAGTATTATTTTGTTTTTGTTATTATAGACAAAAAAGACTGCAAAGAAAAAGTTTATAGGACATAGAAATATAATGGAAATGGGGGCCATAGGAGTGGAAAGAATTAGAGATGACGTGTCAGTTTTAAAGAATTGATGAGAAAATGATGGTATTTTTATTTGACAACTCACTTCCTGTGAGTTGTAAAATCACTCATTCTACATTGATAGTGACATTCTCTGCTAGCCTTGGTGAGGGGTCTTGAAGGTGGACATTTTTCTCAAACCAAGTCAGTTGCCTGAGTATGTCCGCATATGGAGGCACAAGATAAAATATGAGCAAGGAAAGAAGCCAAGTCCCCTGGACCCCACCAATAACTGTTTGATGTGCATGTTTATATTGTAAAAAAAAAAGCATGAAATATCACACTCTTTCATTTTGCTAACTACCAAGTGAAGAAAGGTTTAGGCACGTGTATGCTTTTTAAAAGGCAGTTAATTTGCCCAACCAATTCTGCTGCCGATTATCTTATTACCACTTCTATCATTATTTTACACATGAACAAAATCTTAATGTAACTTCATATAGAGCTAGTCGTGTTACTGAGAAAGGTTTTATCTCTAGATTCATTAGAAGATCATTCTCTAAAAAGGAATGTTTGGAAGCCAAATGCTGTATAATTATAATGACTATTGCTAACCCTCGAGAAGAAATGAAATTCAACCTCCTCCATTAACTGAAGAGATGAGGAACTGTGGGCATGGAATAGTATAAAAGTTATAAAATATAGTTACTCTATTGGTTGGTTTACCTTAATGGTGTTTTTCTTTGTGTAAAGGAAAATTCACTGGATTGTGGAGGGGAGTATTATATCTAGAACTGATTGACATAAAAGCAATATGTATCAATAAAACAAAATAAATTCTAAGGTCAATGTAAATCAATTATTTTTAGTCCTTGAATTGTGAGACTTTCATAGTGTAATGGTAATGTAATTTTGAATTTTAAGATCCCTTTGTGTTGGCAAAAGTAGCAGGTACTTAGCACTTAGTAACTGATCAAGCCTCTGTTAGAGAAACAGAAGGTATTAACTCCTGTCTCCTGTTACTGATGTAACAGGAACAGGTTGGCTGAAACAGGAAGCTAATTCTGTGTATATAAGGAAAAGCCCCAGAGAGGCACAGTCAGAATTTTCTCAAGACCAGGATCTGGGGGCAGAGCTGCTATAGAAGAGAGAATAGAGAACTGAGCCCGAATTTCCTGAGAACTTGTGGTGGTGGAGCTTCTTCTGAGTGGGATCCCAGGAGCCCAGAGCCAGGTCCTCCAAGCCCAGAGGCTGGAGCCAGGAGTCCAGGAAGCCAGTAGCCCAGGAGCCAGGAACCCAGGAACCAGGAGCCAGGATCCCAGGTGACTGAGAAGGCATGACTGGGGAGGGCGGAGCCAAGATGGCGGAGTAGAAACAGCTCCTCCAAGCCTCTCTGCCCCCAGATTCTCCACAAACTATGTGAAAAAGGACTCTGAAAATCTTCTGGAGCCCCAGCACCCACAGAACGACACAGAGAAGCTAACCTCCCGCTGAGGACAGCCCAGCACCCTGCAGGAAGGACCAGCGCAGTGGTCTGGGAGCTGGCAGCGCGCAGAGCGCAGGAGCCGAGCCGAGCCCAGGTCCACGTGAGCCGGGGTTTTAGCCCCAGGGCGGCAGGGCCAGCAGCCGGCTGGAGGAACCCCAGAACACCAGGAACTGTGGAGACGCCAGAATTATCAACATAGACTTGCCTAGGACAAAGTAAGAGGTTAGTGTCCTATGGACTTTGGGACCTGTATTTTGGGGAATGCGTCAGCTCCCTCCCCTGGGGGCTAGAAGCTGCTGAGGAGACACGCCATTTTGTCGTTTTCAGAGGCAGGTCTGGCTCCCAGCCTACAAATCGTGGGAAGATCCAGCGATCAGTCTTGGGGGGTAATCGCTCTTGCTTTAACCTCCCTGGATCTGGATTGTGATCTAGGGTGGAAGTTGTGGGTGGGTTTATGGCTTGCCAGAAACGGAAGTTGCCCCCCACACGTTCGGGACGAAAATTCCTCTAGCTGGCCTTAAAGCCATAGTGTGGCAACAAGCCCAAAAGTCAAGCAATTAAGTGGCAACATGCCAAGGCAAAGGAAACAGAAAATGCAACCCTAGACTCCTATTTTGGGGGCATAGAGCGGGAAAAGGACTGTGAGGTCAGAAGTCCTGCTCCAAAAGCCCCAGGGGAAACCATGAGCGGGTTGCAGGCCATAGAGGACCTTAAGAAGGACTTTAAAAATCAAATAAGAGAAGTGGAGGAAAAATTAGAAAGAGAAATGAGAAGGATGCAGGAAAAGTATGAAATGAGGTCAACAGCCTGACTGAGGAAAACAACACCTTAAAAAATAGACTAACTCAAATGGCAAAGGAGGCCCAAAAAGGGCAATGAGGAGAAGAATGCCTTAAAAAGTCGAATTTGCCAGATGGAAAAAGAATCTCAAAAGTTCACTGAGGAGATTCATTCCTTCAGAGTTAGACTGGAGCAAATGGAAGCTAGTGACTTTATGAGAAATCAAGATGCTGTTAAGCAGATCCAAACAAACGAAAGATTAGAAGGCAATGTGAAATATCTCATGAGAAGGCATGACTGGGATGCTGAGACTTTGTTTGTTTGTGGCTTGTTTGAGCCTTGAATTCCCTGGAGCAGAAATGGTGAGGGATCTTACATTGACCAGACCCTGTGAACTTCGGTGTGGAGCAGGACCTACCCAGAGAGCTGGACAAGTAACTGGGAGCTGTCTGTCAGTGAACCCAGGTGACAGTCTGGTGAATCCAGGTAGAATGTCGGACCACAGAAGGGGATCCAGGGAATCTGAGAACAGGACCTAAGTCAAAATGAAAAGACCTCTCCTTGGGTACAGAGTAATTATGGAATTATAGTTTACTAGTGACCTAAGGGCTGGAAGGTTTTTTGTATCATAGTTTGTAATTGATTGCTAAATAAGTGACTGATTGAGTTAATCAAGACTTTGCCCCGAGTGGAAGAATTTGACTATTGTACTTTGAGATGATTTATTACTGATAAGTGACTGATTGAGTTAACTTAGCTGCCCCATGAATGGAAAACTTTTGACTATTGTACTTTGAGACTATGTTGTGAATATTATATTGTCATTTTCTGTGATAAGTTGTAATATTGTGAATTCTGTACCTTGATTTTCTGTGAAAGTTTTGCTTTGATTTGTTATGGAATAGAGTGATCATTATACTGTGTAATCAGAACCTTGAAAGCTATTCATAGTAGCATTCTTCTGGAAAGCTCCTTGTGCATGGCATTACACATAGATACTATCACGGCATTATCCGGCTTACAGAGGTATTAAGCAAATGTTTCTTGAATTTGTTGAGATAAATACAGATAGGTATATGCTTCTTAAAAATCTGACTCTAATTTTTCTCTTAATAGAATATAAGCTAAATGAGGGGAAGAACATTTTCTCATATAAGCTTTGCACTGTCTTTATTTACTCCTGAGGAGGACCTCGGTATAGCAGATCATGTGTTTCCCTTGAGCCAAGAAGACTTGGCTTGAAATGCCACCTCACACTCCTAATAGATATGTGAAAGGGGGCAAATCACTTAATTTCTCTAAGCCTCACTTTTCTCATCTGTAAAAGGGGGATAGTAAGAGCACCTGCATCATCAGGTTATTAAGAAAATCAAATGAGATCAGTTGTGCAAAGCATTTGAAAAACCTGCAAGTGCTGTCTAAATACCATTTATTAGGCTACTACAGCATTCTGTACATTACAGATTGTTTAAAAATTGTCCTAAATTAGAATAGAACCTTGTTTAAAGGGTGCACTGGAATGAAAGAAGGAAAACAAAATTGCAATAAAAAGGGGAAAGCTCTCTTCTTTGCTCTTCCCCAGAGGGAGGTATTCATGGTTTATCATCAAGATATCTGCCTCAAAGATTGTTCCTCACTGAAAAGAGGCTGAGGTCAATCTGGAAGGATCAGAGATGACTGTAAGGTCATATCTACAGGACCTGTCATCCCTGTTCAGTCACTTATTGAAAATATAGGCTTCTGTCTTCCTCCTTACTGGAGGGACAGGACCTGATCATGGATAACAAAAGACTCCCAGAAAAGAGCTCCTGGAGGTCAAGAAGCCAAGGCCATATGGGATAAAACAGCATTAAGGATGATAGCAGGGGACAATGTCAAATCACAATGACTGACCTCTTGTAGGTTTATCTGAGCCATGTCTGTGGCCTACTTCCCTACAGTAGCACAATTTTTCACAAGACCAGTGCCTGTGTGATGTGCAGAAGACAATAAATACTGACTTATGACTCACCTACTCAAACTGGGTAGATTCCCTGAAGCTTATCTCCAGGGCATCATATAAACTGAGCTTCTCCTGTGTTAGACCTGCACAACTGGGCAGCAGGAAAGGACCAAAATTAAATCAGGCTTAACTTCTTCTGCCCACAGATATGTTATACTAGATATAGACTGAGGATGGTTAATGGGATATAACATCTTTCTTGCCCATTAATAGGCCTTACATGGAGCCCATTAAGGGAAGCTTACTTAGGGGAGGCTTTCTTGTAGGAAGGCTTTCACAACTTTTGCTGATTTCCCATTAGGCACTGAGTCAGGAAGGTTGTGATGCCTTCGGGCTCTGGGAAATATATATACCCTTTCAGTTGGTATTTTGTTTTGTGGGCTCAATTATGAGAAGACTCTTGTGATTCCCTGGTCAAGATTCTGAGCTCCCTGATTGTCAGATGTAAAGACTTTCTTGATCCAGAGATCTATATAAAGTGTATAGAAAAATTGCTTTTATTCAGCTTGTCAGAGCCTCTTTATTATTCTGCTTCTATTTTCTCTGAAGTTCAGAATACTGACTTTTCCCTTGAAATGGTGAGTATAATTAAAAAAAATTTGTTGACCCCTTAAATAGCTCTCTTTCCTAGTAAAGCAGATCTAAGAAGCTGTGCTAGCAGCCATCCTGGCTATGTCAGTGTGATTGTCTCTACTATTGGTTGCCATAGGTCATGTGACAGCCACCCAAAATCCTTTGATGGGCAATGACCTGTCGGTTGTATGTCGTACAGGCCTGTCCTGTGCTGTAACTGTTGTTATCACCCATCTTCAGGATATGACTCTAGCCAAGCCACTCCATCTTTGCTGGTTACTCATTCTCACTTCTGGTGCAGAGTTCTAGTTGAATTTCTCCAACTAATACTTCTTACTAATGTTACACCAAACTCCTCCACATATTCTCCCTGAGGAAAAAGATAATTCATCTTTCTTTGGATATACTATATATATTTTATTGAGACATGTGCATCTTCACGTATTTATCATTTGGAACTATTTACTTGCTATCAGATAATATCAGTGACCTTTCTGTTTGCCACTGATTATCTCATTTGCTTCAATGTACTCCTATAGCCCAATACAAATGGGGGCTTATTGCTTATTTTGTTGTTGGAATCCATAAGGAATCCTCATTGATCCCTATTCCACATGAATAGAGAAGCTTCTCTTTGCCAAGGCAAACTACCCTATATGCATTCTATATGATCCCTTTCTATACTATTATTTTTTCCAATAGGTTACTCCCTCACCTCCTATCATGCCTACTCTATCAATAATCTTCAGTCTCTCCCTGGAGACTGTCTGTTTCACTACTATTTAAAAGAGGCCAATGACTGCCTCATTTGATCTGACTATCCCCACTGGTTATCATCCTATATCTCTCCTTCTTTTTGTGGAAAAACTTTTTCAGAAGGCTTTCTATGATAGATGTCTCGACTGTCTTTGTTCTCTCTATTCTTAACAATTTGCAGTCAGACTTTTGACCTCACCAGTTCAATAAAACTACTGTCTTCAAAGTTATGGACAATCCATTAATAACCAAATCAGATGACCTTTTCTCAGTCTTCATCCTTCTTGATTTCCCTGCAGCCTTTGATTCTGTCAATGACCTTTTCTTCTTTGTTTTCTATTTAAGTTTTCATGAAACTATTCTGTCCTGTTTCTCCTCCTACCTGTCTGGCTGCTTTCTCCTGTCTCTCCTTTGCTGTATCTTTGTCCATTCCACTCTTGTTAACAGTGATGGTTGCTCTCCACCCCCCAAAGACTCTGTCCTGGTCTCTCTTCTCTTCTCACATAATGCTGTTTCTCTTGGTGATCTCATTAGTTTCCATCGTTTTAATAATCACCTTTATGAGATAACTCTAATCTACTTATCCAACTTGAATCTCCCTTCTAACTTCCTGTCTTATGTTTCCAACTCTGTTTTAGATAGCTGAAATGGAATATCCTACAGACATCAAAATCAACATTTGCAATGGCCATGGATCCTCGAACAAATGGAGGCACCATACTTTGTGATCCTGCAGACTGTGCCAAAAATGTAAAGCCAATCTTCAGCAGCTCTCCTGAGGACTGTTGCTTTGAATAACTTTAAGGATCTAATCACTTAGTATTGTGAACTCTCTATTTATTCAGCAATAAACTAAAGCACAGCATTTGAGAAACTAATGCACAGCATTCACAACAACATAACATAACTTATTACTAAGGTGGACACGTAGACTTAAAAATCTACCTAACGGTCACAGTAAGTCACGATCTCATCAGTCATTACAGAGAATGCAAGTAAAGTCTTCTTTCATCTTAACTTGAGACTGACTTCTAAAACCACACAGATTCTCTTCCATGGGCTGACTGTTCCCAGTTCTTGCCTGGATTAACACAACTCTTGTCTGGATTCACAGGTAGGCAGTTTTCTACTCCTGTTCCATATTTCAGCTCATGGGGACAGTTCAACTCCAATCTCTTTGCAGTTTCTGTTTCTAGGAAAACAAACCTTTACAGGGCTACAACAATATTTACATACATTAAGCTTAATAGAACTACAACAGTATTTACATTATGGGCACTATCATCTGAATTCACTTTCTGTCTGACAAAGTAACACAAATCAACAGACAAGGCTTCTGATAAATAAAACATAAATCAACAGTGAAGTCTTTTTTTCTGGATATCTGTAACAACAGTAAAGCCCTCTTTCAGGACTTCTGTTTAAGAGCAACAGATAGGGTGCTTCTATCTGACAGAACAGCAAATGAGGCTTTTGTCTGACAGAACAGCAGACAGAGTGTTATAGAAACTGAAATCTCTAACATTCTTTCTCTCAGTTCTCAGAAAATAACACAGATCAACAGCACCAAAATCACAAGCATTCTCTCTCCCAGCTCTGCCTGCTCCCAGCTCCGCTCAAGCTTTTTCTCTGCTCTGTTCCTTCCTGTTCCAACTTTCTTGTTTTGTTCTTTTGTCAAGCTACTCCCATATTGGGCTCCTTGTGATTAAACTTGGCCTATTAAGGACATGGAAGGTCTTCAAATTCTCTTAGACCTATTAAGGGCAACACAATGTATACCCTTTCCAGTCTTGATACAGTCAAAGGCTAGACTCAAAGACACTTGAATAGCTGAAACAAGCAGCAAAGTATTACTTTGCTTGCCATTACAGCAAGAACAGAAACAATTCAGAAAATTTGGAGAAAACTTTCCTACATAATCTTTCAGATATAATTTCTCATATATGCTTCCTTCATAAACATATCTTACATAGAGTAACAACTGCACTGTATTAGAAATATCACTTGTTTCACCTAACTGAATTGCAATCTTGGGGCTGCCCTTAAGCCTAGTAGTAAGTTGCTGGAATTGATTGTTAATAATTTCAGAAAGTCTTTTGGAAATAGCATTTTTAAAAGAATTTTATTAATTTCATCTTATACTTTTTTCCCATGAAATATATCTGATATTTTAATAGCAGCAGGTAATAAAAGATCTTCTCCTATCATATAAGACTTTTTTTAATTTTTGCAATTAAATAAGAAGTTTCTTTGACAGTAATAAATTTCTCAAAATATTGTTTTTCTTTTTTTGAAGATTTTAGAAGTTTGGTTTATTGTAGTATGCGTCATGCTTGGTATCGAGATATCATTTTAGTTTGGCTGGATTCATGCTTTCCACAGCCAAAACTTAATTATAAATTAAGCAAAAAGTTTTTTTCCACACCATCATCATTATTAGAAGTAAATACATATCACAAAAATATTTGACATATTTTCTTATTCTTGTTGATGTAGGTATACTACAGTCAAGTAGTATTATCCATATCATAAGCATTTTTACCTCTTCTGCCTAAATTTAACCACTTATCCATAATAGAAAACTATTTTTGTCCTAAAATAGAAATAAATATTGCTAATAATTTCTCAAATAAATACTAGCTTTAGTGTATGAAATTACATTTGTTTGTGCTTAATTAAAAAAATTGATGTTCACATTTACATATACATACAATGATGATGATGGAGAAATATTATTAAAGGGTCTTGTCTTTATTTGTTGCAATTAAAACACTTAAGTCTCTGTAAGAGAAGGCGATAATAGAAAAAAAATTTTAAATCAAACATCCAAAACAATATAATACAAAGATATACAAATTTGATACTTATATGCTTAGGAATAATGGTAGGAAAATATTAAAAGTCTTTATTTTCCTTAAACTATTATGTTTCTGTAAGAGCAGAAAACTTTGTACGTACAGTAAAAACACTACAATTCATAACCTACAATAGTCTTGAATCTGAGCCACAATGTTCCTGGAAGCATTTGTTTGTGATATAACATAGGCAAGCACTGAAAAAAAAGCTTGGATTCATTTCATATTTAATTTTGAATTAACTTTTAGTCATTGCACATTTAGAAACCTTTTACTGTTGCCAAATGTGTGTGACCCCCCCCCCATTCAGTTATGCCACCCCATATGGGGTCATTACCCACAGTTTAAAAAGAACTGGTAGGGTGGCTAGGTGGTGCAGTGTGTAAAAGTGCCCCCCCCAGAGGGAGGATGCAGGATCAGTTCTGGCCTCAGAAAATTAGCACCCACACATAAATCAGTAACTAGCCATGTAACCTTGAGCAAGTTACTTAACCCCAATTGTTTTTAAAAATAAATAAATAAATAAAAAGAACTGGTATACAATAATAATAATATTGTTTTAAAAACAACTTTGAATGAATAGTTTATTTTTAGTATTATAAATACCAAATTTAAATAATAATAATAATAATACCAAATAAAAGGCATATAAAGTTACTATCTTCATCCAAAGAAAGAACTGATAAATAGAAGTATATATAAGAAAATTTTGAATACACACACACACACACACACACACTCATACACCTATTAGTGTCTAATGGTGGCCATCTCTAGGGCTGGCGTGGGGTGGAGGGAATAAAAAAAGAAATTTACATGATAACTTTGTTGTATATTTAAAAGGAATAGCAAGTTATACATAGTAGATTTGCAATTTCATGTGCAATCATCTTTTTTATTATACTATGTTATGGAAATTCTTGTTTTTCTTCCATAAATTAAAAAAAAATCAAATATTGCTGGGTTGTTAGCCAGCCTAAAAGACATCACTTGTTCTTCATGTGGCAGACAAATCAAGTACAGAAGGCTGTCTTCCATTCATCCTAATCCTTATTTCTCACAAGAATATAAATTCTACTGAATACAATTCAGCATAAATGTGAACTCCTTGTATTTTTCCTGGAAAAATGAAGCTTAAAGATATCAGGAAGTTGTATTATATCATTAGCTTTTGAGCCCAGTGTAGCTAATACTTAATCTAATTCTCTTTTTCTTTATTTCTTAGTGACAAAGAAAAGTATACCTGCTTGAGACATGGATGATCAGACTAACTCCTTCCCACTTTCCTGAATACATGCTAATTAAGCTCAACTCTTTTGCTAATTTAGGCATAGATTTGTTAATAGAATCATGATATTCTGGAATGCAGATCTATAGAGCAATCTTATTTCTGGTGAAATAACAATCTTTTCCCACGTTACTAAATATATTAATTGTTTTTTTTTTCTTTTTGAATCTTTGTCATCATGGAAGATTTTTTGGAGAGTGGTTAGTGTTTTTTTGTTTTGTTTTGTTTTGTTTTCTTTTTGTTTTTGTCTTTTTAAGAAATGAGTGCTAGATAAAAACAAAAGTCCTGAGTAAAAAATAAGGAAATGAAGAAGAATATATAGAATTTACATAGTATTTTGATATTTGTAAAGTAAATTACAGGCCAGCTAGGTGGTGCACTGGATAGAGTGCCAGATCTTAGTTCAGAATCACTCTTCCTGGTTCAATCCAGCCCCAGACACTTACTAGCTATGTGACCTTAGATAAGTCATTTAACCCTGTTTGCCTCAGTTTCTTCATATGAAAAATGAGCTGGAGAAGGAAATGGCCAAGAAAACCCCAAATGGGGTTATGAAAACTTGCAATGATTGCACAATAAAGATAAATAACAAATATAACCTGACTTTATACTCACTACAAACCTGTGAAGTAAATGCTCTTTGATCTCCATCTTCTATGTGGGGAAGTTCAGGTTGAGGGAACTTTAGTCACTTGCCAAGGAAAATATAACTAATAAGTGTCTGAGGCAGGTCTTTTTTTATTCCAAGAGCAGCAGTTGTATTAACAAGCACCCTACAACACCCAGGATGGCTTGTTAGCACAGGTTCTTTGATCTGCTTTTCTCAAGGAAAGACAGTTTTAAATCTTACTTTAATTAACAGACAGATAAGTAAAGATAAGTAGAAAGAAGTGAGTATTCAAGAAAGAATGCAATAGAGAGGATTCCAACTGTTTAAACAGAATAACACAACCACCTATGTACACAAGACCAGGAGAGCACCAAAAAGTCAGGGGGCTTTTAACAAATGGCTGAACACAGACCGATCCAGGGAATGGAAAGGTCCTACTCATGAGCGAGCCCCCAAAGTAAAATATCAACCTCCCAGTATATATATACACATATAGTTTTCAACTAATAGCTCATAGCCAGAAGGCACCACAACCCTCCTGACTCAGTGCCTAATTAGCTTAGTACCAAAAGGTGTGAACGCCTTTCTACAAGTAAGCCTCCATCTAAGCAAGTTCCTCCTTAAGCTAGCTCCTCACCCAATGGGTTGTATGTGACTCAGTATGTATCAGAGCTGTGAAAGTAGCAAGACTTCCTTGACTGTCATGTGGTCACATAGGCCTATTAATGGGCAGTGGTATTCCATTAGCTTCCCCCTAAAAAAGGAGTAGGAAGCCATGGCGTTGGGCTTCAGACTCAACATTTCAGCTGGCACTTTTAGGGGCTTATTCCTGGGATATCTTTAATACCAGTTGAGGGGCTCCTTATAATTAGGGTAAATTAAACCATGTCATTTCTTATCAAGTTTCAAGCATGATAGTTCTCTGACTTTTGAGATTTCATAGAACCACATTCCTTCTATTTTGCTCTTTCTTGAGACCTTACCTTCATTTTTCTGTAAGGAAAGACATAGCAGGGAATTTTTCAGGTGCACTTAGTTCTTATGATTTTTTTTTGAGAATTCCCTCCTCATTCCCAACTGGATCCATTAACCCTGTCTTTCTGCTAATCCCTAGGACTTGCACAATATTTTCTGCAATACCAAGACAATTCAGTAATTTCTTCAGTTCTATAACAAAGGGACTGCCTTTTACCAATTCCCATCTTCATAAAGTATGGACTTATTATAGTTCTTTCCTTGAAAATTTTCTGATTTCTTCAAGCTCTGGTCCTTTTTATTTTCGTCTAGCCTGTCACTCAAGTTGATAGCAAAGTCAGGTTGATTATCATTACTAAACCATGTGGTTCTATATACTTTGCTAATTGATCCTTGAGTTGCTCAATCAACCCCCTCCTGAAGACCTCAATCTAAATATGCTATTCCCTAAAATAGATCAGAGCCTCTGAAATTAATTTATATACTCAATTTATAATTTATCTGTCTTAATTACAACATCATGGATATAATGCCCATTCTTCTGTAGTAATCCCTGATTATTAGCATCTCTGCATCATTTTATTCCCTGAAAATGAGTTTGTCTCCTCCATTATCAGAGCCAATCAATTAAGTGATTCTCCCAAAGTGTCTACTTATTGATGTCACCTAACATTCTTGAACAAATGAAGTGCTGCATATTAAAAGCCAACTCACACTGCCCAAGGCAGCCCAAAGTCACCTTCCAGGTTTTCCTGGGGGATAGCACAATACCTGGCAGAGAGTAAATGCTCAATAAATGCTAGATGACATGTTTTGACTTTATAGTAGAATTTGTCTAAAAAGAAAACTATATTATGAATTAGGTAGACACAGACAGTCATCTACAAGGGCTATCGTTTCTAGTCCATAGTACAGATAATTGTTGCTTGCATTCTAGGAATTGTTCCCTGAACTCTTTAACTTGAAGTGTAAGAGAGATATGGGACAAAATAATTCCTTAAGGATGATCTGTTATGGAGGCAGTATAATAATAGAAGATGAAATGCAGGGCTTGAAATCACAAAGGCTGGATTAAAAACTCAGGTCTAACTAAATTTGCCATAATTAGTAAACCACTTAAACCTCATGTGCCTCAGGCGTTAGAATTTGTCTGCTAAATCATAGACTGATTATAATTTGTTTTGGAAGGATCTCCAACATAGACCAAATCAAAGATATTTGACATATTTGTATATTCTCATAGCTATCTCAACACACAAAAATATGATCACTGTTAAGATAATCTTGCGCAGGGATGGAATACTGAGTTTGGTTGTGAAGAATGTTATCTCAGCTCCATTTAAGTGGGGTTATTTTGTGACAATACTATTGCATAAGGCAGTCTCCCCCTGGAGGATGTAGGGTTCCCCTATTAACCAATGATTTCTATGACAGGGCTCACAGTGTCACAGCCCTGTATGTAGTGTGGGTGTAGCTGTCAACAGGTTAAGTCATTTTCCATGATCCTGTTTATGTCTAAGGGAAGCACTGTGAGGGGAAAACAACCCATTAATGAGTATGACTGCTGAGAATAATATGTAAAATAATCAAAGCAAAGCTTTATTTCAAGCCATGGGGAAAAACAGGAAAGGTAGAGGAAAGGGAAACTGATATACAACTCAGGCATACAGTAACAGAGTATAATTCATGTAAGGGTTTGTGCTGCCATGGGGAGCAAAGAGAAACATGACCATTAAGCATGAAGGGCATGCTTCAAAGAGAAGGTATGTTCAAAAGTGTCCTTCTGAGAATGGGGTTCCTTTACTCTAGTTTTCTGGGTTGCCCTGGAGTTGGCTGATTTGCATATCAGAAATCAGGGCAAAATATTATTTTGAGGATTTCCTTATCAGGGAGAAAAACAAACTGATGGGATACAATAATACTGGAGGAAATCAACTGAACTAACTCTCAAAATATAATTGTCAGTATTTTTCTATGAGTAAGTGTTCTATAAACTTACAACTTCCCTTAATTGGAGACTATTACAACAGCCTCAAGACCATCAAGTCTAATATTATACCAGGGATGTATACTGTCCTGGCTCCCAAGAAGTACCTGACTTTTGATTATTTAAAAATAAAAATAAATTAATAATAATAGCAACTTAGAGAAAACACATACCACAGAGGTTCCTGCCTGACAGTTCTAGCAATCAATTATGTAACAGGACTTGGGAAAAGAATACAGAAAAGTCTCAAATCACCACAGCTAAGCTTTTCCATCAGAGATGGGTCAGTAAGGGCAGGGTAAATGAGGATAGAATCCACAACTGAAGTTTTAGATGCCCATCTCTGGGGCATAACCTCAGTTAAACTCTTGTAACATACATACACATGTACATGCATATAGAATATATATTCCATATGCATATATTAAGGGAATTTAATAATCACTGGTGTAATTTTCTATCTTTAACAAAGTGAAACACTGGAAGGATTCAACTTTTAAATGTTGCACTGTCATTTAGTGATACTTTGTAATTCAGACAACAAGATTATTCAAACTTGAAATAGACTAGGCATTTAGGGGAGAAAGGAAGGAAATCATGAGGTAGAACATCATTCTAAAATGATAGAATACTATGGTATTAGATAATCATATGGTAGTGTTTGGTTCTTCATTTCTAATTCACTAAAAGTGTTATTGGCTTGGTTTTGGCCTGGCTAAGAGGAATCAAACACCTGTTATACAGAAAGCACAATATCTATCACTATTTCAGCTCCCACTAATCTGATTGCTAATACATTCATCCTTCAATAAACTTCAGTTGTTTATGTAAGACTTCTGTGTGGGCTGTCTTTTCATGTCTCTGAAATGTGAGAGGAGTAGTTACTTTTAGAAAACATATGCTACTAGATGGTAGGGAAGAGATAGGAAAGATCGATAGCTTCTTCATGATCTGAACATTAATCCCTCAAACCTAGAAGTGGGCCATTATAGGTAGATATAATCCTCACCAGAAGACTGGACGCGTTTTATTGGTGGTGTTGTTGTTTTCCTCTTCCAGAAACATAACTGAAAATTGTCTATTAAGTTATAGAAAGATATTGATCGATATTGTTGTGAGAAATATGATATTTTTAAAAATGGTTCTATGTAATATTAGCACAATATAAAAGAAGGAGGGGAGGAATACTAAAGAATGACCAAGTCCTATAACATGATGATATGAAGGCTAACTCCTTAAAATTTACTAGGCTTATAATAAACAGCAATAATGACTAAATGTTTTAGATAAACTAGTTTGAAAGTAAGAGGAACAAGAAAATGTTTGCACTTCTTAAGATAGATAGAATAAGACTAATGGATAGTAGAAAGAAATAAAATTGAGAAACTACTCATTTTCAATATTGCCTGCTTCTTTTGGAAAGGAAAATGATCTTCAGAATTTGAAGGATAGAATAAAAATTATTTGTTGGTAATGGAAAATCAAGATGAGTGAAAAAATAGCAAGAAAGTGATACTGAAAGACCTCAACAAATTTAAGTCACCAAGTTCAAGTGAGTCACATCCCAGGGCACTGAAAGAACATGCGAATGTGATTAAGGAAGTGAGGGTTTAGAACTTGTGGAAAATAGGAGAGTTTCTATAGAGGTATAGATATTTAATCCTAATTCATTTTCTTTTAAAAAATCATTTATGGAAAAAAACCAAGCATTTCCATATAAATAAAAAAGATGATTGTACATGAAACTGCAAATCTACTATGCAATTATACGACAAAATTATCATGTACCTTTATTTTTTTCCCTTTTTTCCTTCCCATCCCTCTGCCACACTGCCCTAGAACTGGTTACCATTAGACACAAATAGATGTAATGTATATGCATATCTGTGTGTATACATATATATATATGTGTGTGTATGTATGTATGTATGTATGTATTTTTGTATGCAAAATCATTCTGTACATACTTCTATTTCTCAGTTCTTTCTCTACATGCAGCTATCATCTTTCTTCATATGCCTTTTAAACTTAATTTGCATATTATGATAGTCAAATAACTTATTTGCTCAAAGTTATTCTTAGAACAATATTGCTGTTACTATATACAATATTCTCTTGGTTCTCCTCATTTGGTTCATTATTTCATGCAAGTCTTCCCATGTTTTTCTAAAATCATTGAGATCATCATTTCTTACAGCAGAGTAATATTCCATCATAATTAAATACCACCATTTGTTCAGTCATTCCCCAATTAATGGGCATCCTTATAATTTCAACTTCTTTGTCAATACAAAGAGAGCTGCTATAAATATTTCAGAACACATAGATTATTTTCCTTTTCCATTCATTATCTTTGAAAATAGTCTAAGTATTGGTATTGGTGGGTCAAAGGATATAGGTAGTTTAATAAGTCTTTGTACATAATTCCAGATTTCTCTGCTAAAGGGTTGAATCAGTTCACAAATTCACCAACAATGAATTAGTATTCAATTTTTCCATATCACCACCAATATTTGTCACTTTCCTCTTCTCTCATTTTAGCCAATCTGGTAACTGTAAAATTCTTTCTCAAGGTTATTTTAATTTGCATTTATCTGATCAATAATGATTTAGGACATTTTAAATGACTATAAATTGTTTTAATTTCTTCATTGGAAAACCACTTGTATATATCCTTTAAGCATATATCAATTGGAGAATTATGCATATTTTTATAGATTTGATGAAGTTCTTTATATATTATAGATATGAGATCTTTATGTGATAAACTGACTACACCTCCCCCCTCCAATTTTCTGAATTCCTTCTGATCTTGGCTCCATTTGTTTTATTTGTACCAAACCTTTTTAAATTCATTACAATCAAAATTTTCCATATTACACCCAACTTTGCTCTCTATCTCTTGTTTATTCTTAAATTGTTTGTTCATTATTTATTCTTTAATTGTTTAGACAATTGTTTAACAATTCTTAAATTGTTTATTCTTAAATTGTTTGCCTATCCATTGTTGTTTGTCCTAGTCTGATAAGTAATATTTTCTAACCTTCTTGTAAAATCTCTCTTTATATCTAGGTCATATATCCATTTTGATCTTATCTTGGTAAATGATGTAGGATATTGATCTATGGCCAGTTTCTACCATCCTGTTTTCCAGTTTTCTCAACAATATTGTTTTTTACTAAAGAATCAGTTCTCATCCCAAAATCTTAAGTTATTCCATTTGTCAGATACAAGGTTTTTATGTTTATTTGCTGCTGTAAAATCATGTCTACTTTATTTTGTTGATCCACCTTTCCATTTCTTAGCAAATATCAGAAGGTTTTAATAATTACAACATCATAATATAGTTCCACGTCTGAATTTTCCAAGTATATCATCATATCATCCATAAAAAGAGATCGTTTTATTTATTACATTATTCCCTATTCTGTTCCCTTATATTTCTTTTTGTTCTCTTATTGCTATTGCTAGGATTTGCAAAACAATATTGAATAATATGGGTGCCAGTAGGCATCTTTGCTTAACACCTGATCTTATTAGGAAGGGTTCTAGTTTATCCTCATTACAAATAATGCTTGTTGGTGGTTTCTGATTAATGCTTTTTGTCAGTTTAAAGAAATCAATCAATACCAACATTTTCAAATGTTTTTTTTTTAAGTAATTCATTATTTTTTTAGTTTTCAACATTTTTTCCACAAGATTTTGAGATACAAATTTTCTCCCTATCTCTCCCCTACCTCCCACTCCAAGATATCAAGCATACTGAATATCCCTTCCTCCAATCTGTTCTCTCTTATATCCTCCCCTGTCCCCCCACCCCACTTTCTTGTAGGGCAAAATGTATTTCTATACCCCTTTGTCTGGTAATTTCTCAGTTACATGTAAAGAACAATTTATAAGATCTGTTTTTAAAACTTTGAATTCCAGATTCTTTCCCTTCTTCCCTCCTCACCCACCCCCACAAGGAAGACAAGCAATTGAATATAGGTTGTGCATGTGTAGTTACACAAAATATTTCCATAGTTGTTATATTGTGAAAGACTACCTATATATTTCCCTCCATCCTATACCACCCCTCATTTTTTTCCATTTTCTCCTTTGACCCTGTCCCTTTTCAAAAGTGTTTGCTTTTAACTACCCTCTCCAGCAATCTGTCCTTCCTTCTATCATCCCCCCTCTTATTCCCTTTTCCCCTACTTTCCTGTAGTGTAAGATACCCAATTGAGGTAAAATATATATATTTTTAAAATTACATACAACTGGGAAATAAGGTATGCAGGCACTAGTGTATAGAAATCCACCCTACTAGAAAGTTAAGGGGCATGGGGGAGGATATGAGAGAGAGGAGATGGGAGGAAGGGGTATTCAATAGGCTTTGTAGCTTGGGTTGGGGGCAGTGGAAAGATGAGGAGAAAATTTCTAACCCAAAATCTTATGAAAATGAATGTATAAACTAAATACATAAAAAATAAAAAAGAGAATAATGTGGATAACATTTTCATATATCACAAGTAAACAGTTTAACTTTAATGAGTCTTTAATAATTTCCTTATATTTCTTCTGGATTGTTTATATAGAATTCTACTTTAAATTCTTATCTCTTTGTAAGAAACATCTAAAAAATGTTCAGTTTGTCAAATGTCCATTTTTTTTTCATTCAGGGCTATATATCACTTTGCTGGGTAAGTTATTTTTGTATGCAACCCCAGCTCCTTTGTTCTTTGGAAATACTGTTCTAAAACTGAGTCTTTAGTCTTATAAGCTGCTAGTTCTTGTGAAATTCTGACTGTTTTCTTCAGTATTTAAATAATTTTTATTCTCATTGCTTGCAATATTTTCTCTTTATCCTGGACATTTTGAAAATTGACTATGGCATTCCTTTAAGTATCCCTGCTGAGATCTCTTTCAGGTGGTGATCAGCAGACTTTTATTTTCTACTTTTATCTTATGCTCTTGTTCTAAAACTTCAGAAAAAAATTTTCTTAATAACTTCTCATAATATTATAGCTAGTTTTTTATTATAACTTTATAGTTGTGAAGCAATTCTTAATATTGCCTTTCTTCAATCTGTTCTACATATAAGTTGATTTTATAAGATGTTTCTAAGTCTTACTATTTTTTTTGTAGTTTTATTAATTCTTGGTTTCTTATATCAACATTTGATTCCCCTTGGCCAACTGTAGTTTTTAAGCAATTATTTTCTTTCTTAAAATTTTGTATCTTTTTCCCATTGGTTAACTTTCTTCTTATAATTTCCTAGTGCTGCTTCTATTTGATTTTTAATTCCTTTTAAATTCTTCTAATAAGTTATTTTTGAAACTGTGATCATTTGATATTACCCTTTGGGGCAGGTGTGATTTTTTTTTTTTTGCCTCACTATCTTCCTCTGAATATGAACCCAGATAATTATGATAAGATTTTTTTTCCTTTGTTTAACCATTTTAATTTTGTTTTTATTTTACTTTTAGCCACTTATTATTATTATTATTATTATTATTATTATTATTATTATTATTATTATTATTATAATCAAGTTTCAATCCCTATTTGAGGGTAATGTTGCTCCAGGCTTCAGATCCTCCTTATTGTTGTTTTCTGATTTCTGTCCAGAGGTTCAACCTTAAAGACACCTTTCCTTCTCTTTTAAGTCATATTTAGGTCTCCAGTCACACTTTCTTGAAAATGGTCTTGCTCCCTGTGGTATCACATTGACCAAGCATGTGCTTGCTCCTCTTCACCCACAGCCACAGCCTGAAATCATGTCAGGTTAGCATGACTAGGCCTAGCATGACTTCCAGAAACAGCAGGGTGTCCTTCAATTTTCCCTTATTCAGCCCTCTATTATTCCCTAAAAGGAAGTAAAAGTTCTTGAGGTAAAAGTTCTTGAGGTGAAATTTCTGGAGGCTGTGAGTGAAGTGAAACTTGAGACAAAATTTCATTAAGTTTAGTCTGCTTTCCTCAGGGTCCACAGTTTATTAATTCAGTAGAGTTAACCCGTAGGTGTTTACACTTCACTCAGACCATATCTTAGCCCCTGGAGTCTTCTCTGAGGTCCTCCCAAGTTGTGCTTGGAGGACAACTGCTTTATCCTTTTATTTTTACTGCTTTTTGTTCATTTTATGGGGATTTTCTGTCTGTGTAGGAAATATGGAGGGCCTAGAAATTTCTGACCTACTTTGCCATCTTCCTGGAATACCCTTTTAATTAAAAAAGAGAAAGATTCCTCAACCTACAAACTGTTGAGCTTGATTTTAATTCTCTGCCATATCCTAAAATCTTTTATTTAAGAAATTATTTACGGTCACTTAGGAGGTGGAATAATAATTATGAGAAAACATGAACTCATTAAGGAAAAGTCATACTGAACAGTCTTAATTCCTTTTTTGATGTGCTCACTGGGTTAGTAGATCAGCAAAATGCCATAGAATGTCTAACATATTTGTTAAGCAAGGTGTCTAACATATTTGTTAAGCTATCCCTAAAATAAAATAATAAAGAGATTTGAATTTGGATATGTTATGCTAAAGTGGATTTGGAGCTAGACTTAATTCAGTGAATAAAGATTAATGGATGAGCTTTGACTAGAAGAAAAGTTTCTGGTAAAGTAGCACTGGGCTCAGTTGGGGGGGACTATTTTGCTTAATATTTTTAATCAATAATTTGTAAGAAATCAAGATGTCATGCATATCATGGTAAACTCACAAGGATAATTAATTATTTTGGATTTTGGAATCAATATCCAAAAATATTTTAATAGACCAAAACCATGGGTCGAATCTAATAATACGAAATTTAAAAGGTCTGAGTTGATATTTTTATAAAACATAAATCTTTTAAAAATAATGTAAATATATACTTTACCTCATTCTGTTTTCACAATGACCTGTGAGATAGATGTTAAATTTATCCTCATTTGACATATGAGGGAATTGAACATTAGAGAAGTTAAATAATATTTTTTTTTCTTTTTCAAATGGCCACAAAGATTCTTTTCCATTTATGTTTGGAAAACCCTAATCAATAGGAGACAATGCAACCCAGAAATAATTCCTATGAAAAGAAACAAAAAGTGCCTGTGCTTATTTTTTCTTTTATTTTGTTTTGTTTTATCTTAACTGCAACATCAGTTTTTATCAGAAAGTGTATCCATAGTAGTTGAAGAAGATAATTCACATGACAATTAATGGAAAAATCTTGGAAAGTGTATCCTGGAAAAGGAAGACAGATAGGTGGTATAGTGGATAGAGTGCTGGACCAGGAGTCAGGAAAACTCGTTTCTGTGGGTTCAAATCGGACCTCAAATATTTAGTAGATATGTGACCTTGGACAAATCACTTGACCCTCCTTGCTTCAGTTTCCTCATTTGTAAAATGAGCTGCAGAAAGAAATGACCAATCCCTCCATTAGTTTTACCAAAAAAATCCCAAATTTCGTTCATGAAGAGTCAGACATGACACAAATATCTGAACAGGCTTGGAGAAGGGAAAACTTTGAGGGTCATTGTTAATTAAAAAAAAAAATCAAAGGATTTTCATGTGAAAGAAAGATTATATTTATCTTCTTTGGTGCTGGAGAAAACAGAACTATGTTCACTAGGAAGAAGTGAAAGAGGTGAATCAAGCTAAATCAGCTTTACTAGTTGTTAATGAGTTATCCATCATTAGAAGCATTCTGAGGGCTGGATGGCCACTTTTATGGGGATGCTGTGGGGTGAAACATTGTATTAGTCATGGTTTAGACTAGATGATTATTGAGGTTCCTTCCATTTCTAAGGATGTATAGTTCTAATTTGAACATGAAAGTTGGGGAAAAGGGGGTGGGGGAAAGGTCTTATAGTGCATGGGAAGGGGGCAATAGAGTTCTCCACAACTGTCATGTCCATAGGAGTATTTGAAAGCAGTTTAGCTATATCAGAGATCTTCTAACCTGAATAATATTTTGTTTTGCCAAATAAAAAAGTCAGAGCTAGGCTGTGTGTGAGCATCCTCTGTGTGGATCATCAATTCTAGCAGCCATAGTTTTGAAAACTAAATCATAAAATATGACTGAACATAACCATGGATAAATTTCCCCATGACAAGACCATTTTTTAAAGTCCACAACTTTGTCCTTAGTGATATGTGCTTTATCAAAGTCTGATGTTGTGTCAAGTTGTCAGGATAAGTAGATTTAAGGGAGATAGGAGGGATGGGGCAATATACCAATAAGTATTTGTTTAGAGTAATGAATTAAATATCTCTGTTTTATTGTTGTGCTTCTCTCTCTCTCTCTCTCTCTCTCTCTCTCTCTCTCTCTCTCTCTCTCTCTCTTTCTCTCTCTCTCTCTCTCTCTCTCTCTCTCTCTCTCTCTCTCTCTCTCTCTATATATATATATATATATAAATTCTTAATACTTGAGGGAAGAGGTAAAATAATGAATTAAGTTTTCCCATGCACCACAGTTTGTGATAAGAATTTGGTTTGGGGCTGGGATAGTCTACCAGGATACTACATTTCTATAAACAATCATTCCCTCTCCTTTTTAGACATAACTGTTGCTATGGAGAGTAATGGGAGACATTCAGTTTCATTTGAAAGGAAGCATAGAATTGGCCTGAACTGAGGGCCAGCCATAGAAACATAATCATAGTGTCATAGTATTAGAATTGAAAGTCAGCATAGAGAGTGTCTATTTCTACCCCTGATTTTACGGAGAGCTCACCTTCAGCTTTACCCTGGGTTCACAAAGGTTAAGTGACTTGTCCACAAGGATACAGGGAGTTTCAGACACAGAATTTGAACAGAAATCTTTTTTTTGGAGTAAGGCAGGCAAGGCAATTGGGGTTAAATGACTTGCCCAAGGTCACACAGCTAGTAAATGTGTCAAGTGTCTGAGCCTGGATTTCAACTCAGGTCCTCCTGACTCCAGGGCCAGTAGTACTCTCTTCATTGTGCCACATAGCTGTCCCCACAAATCTTTTAATAATAAATCCATATTTTCTACCAATTCGCATATCCAAATAAAGCTAAATGTAGCAAATTGAAGGAATTTGTTTGCTTTGTTTTGTTTGTTTGGGGTTTGGGGGGAGATGGGAGAGAAAGGGTAGAAATCAAACACTTTCTTATCTTGGTATTGAAAGCTAAAGCTTACCTCAAGCCCAAATCTCATTTCAATCCTGAAGACATTTATTAGGCATGTGCTATCTTCCAGTCACTGCCCTGGGCAATAAGGATTCCATGGCAGAAACAAAATGATCTCTTCCTTCCAGGAGCATTTTATTTAGAGAAGTACATAGTTAAATAAATATGAAACATGTACTAGTAATTTCAAGAGACAATTAGAACCACCAATTGAAATAAGGATATACTTGGGGGAAGTGACTTTTAGATAACCCTTGAAGAAGTGAGCCAGGAATTTTGGGAGAGGGAGGGGAAGGTGGAGATAGATTTCCAGAGACAAGAGGACAAGAGAAAAAAAGAATGGCATGTATATGATACTGCAGTTAGGTCAATTAAGCTGGAAGGCAAAGTGAATTGTGGAGTAATGTACAATCATACTGGGAAAATATAACATGATGCAAAGCCAAATTCCAAAGGCTATTAAAGGCTTCAAATGTGAAGCAGAGGACTATTTTTTTTAATCCTAGAAGCAAGAGGGAAACTCTGCAATTTCCTGAGTAAGAGAGTGACATGGTTGGTTATGCCTTTGTAGTAGGACTATCAATATGGCAGCTGTAGAGAAGATAGAATGAAGAGGAGAGAGATTTAAGGCAGGGAGACAAATTAGAAGGTTATTAAAAGAGTCACACAGTGGTGATGAAAGTCTGGAATAGAGTGGTAGTTGTGTAAATGGAGAAAATGGGAGAGATGAAAGAGACATTGTGGGAGTAGAATCAATGAAACTTGGCAAATAATTGGATATGGGTGGAGAGTAAAGGAAAAGTTGAGAATGATTCTAAGGTTTTGATTCTGGATGACTGGGTGCAAAAAGGGAAGGTCCTTGAAGAGGTGGAAGACAGGAGCAGGATAGAAAGAGTTTGTGATATAGCCTGGTTAAGTGCAATGCTAGCAACGGAGGTGGGGGGGGAGGGCAGAGCTGTCTCATAGGGTCTCTTAGGAATAGAACAGCCTGAATTAGAGTGAGAGAGGAAACAAGGGGGAGATTGAAAAACAAAGTGGGAGAAAGGGACTTGCCTTGTTTTGGTATGAGGCCTTCTTTTTTTGCAGGTGATACTAATGAAGCCTCCTAGGGAAGAAGAAATATGTTTTGTTAAGGTAGATTTGGCAATAACCCTGGTGTTTTTTTTGAAATTCGATGCTTAAGAGATCATTTGCCCTGCTTGTGGGAAATGAATCTCCTGGGGGAAGTGGAAGGCATGAACCCGGGGATAAGATTTTAAGACAAATAGGGCAGAAATGAGATGAGGGTAGGGGTATAAGTCAGCTTGGGGCTTCAAAATTGAAATGTGTGTGTGTGTGTGTGTGTGTGTGTGTGTGTGTGTGTGTGTGTGTGTGTGTGCGCGCCCAAAGGGATATGTTACCATGGGGTAGTATCTTCTCTACCACTGTCAAGAATTGCCATTTTCTGGGAGTGGGGCTTAATGGAAAAGGGGGAACTGAGGGTGGGAGGAGAGCTCTAGTAGTGTTTGGAAAAAACTACTTAGAAAGACAGCCCAGAATGAGTACTTCAGAGGTTTCAATTTTACAAGGTATATAGAGAATAAAAAAGGGATATATAAACATAGGGGCCATGAAACAAAGATTGAAAATCCAAATATAGGGGGTGGAGTCAAGATGGTGGAGTAGAAACAGGACTTCCTCGGAGCTCCAGCCCACACCACTTCAAAATTATGTAAAAAGGGGACTCTGAATGACCTCTGAAGCTCCAGAACCCACAAAATGACACAGAGAAGCTATTCTCCTGCTGAGGGTAGCCCAGCAGCCCGAGCAGGGAATGTCCAGTGCAGCACTCTGGGAGCTGAGCCCAGGCCCACCTGAGTTGGAGGTTTTAGCCCCAGGGCAGCCTGACCAGCAGCTGGCTGGAGAGACTCCAGAACACCAGCAGCTGTGGCATTTACAGAATTACCCACACATAGATGCCACAAAGTAAAAGGTTAGTGCGGTATGGACTTTGGGACTCATTAGTTGGGAGAGCCTGTGTCCTCTTTCCCTGGGGGTGAGAAGCGGCTGAGAAGCTTCAACACAGCCGCCGGACACACTAGGCAGCTCCATTTCCTGCCCTGCTAACTGTAGGGGGTTCTGGCCATCAGTCTTGGGGGTAATTGCTCTTGATTTAACCTTCTTGGATCTGGATTGTGGTCTGGGGTGGAGGTCTTGGGGTGTGTGACCAGCTTGCCAGAGCATGTGGGGACTTCAGAGAGGCCACCCAACTAATACCTCCGTAAGTTGGGAAAACCTGAGCGTTTGGGACAAAAGCTCTCCTGACTGGTGGCAGAGTCCTCCTGTGGCAAGAAGACCAAAAATCAAGTAATTGAGTGGCAACATGGCTAGGAAAGGAAACAAAATATACAGAAAAATTCAACAGGAGGAAAATGGAACAGGAGGAGGACTGGGAGGTCAGAACTCCTGCACTAAAAGCCCCAAATGAAAATATGAGATGGTTTCAGGCCATAGAGGACCTTAAGAAGGATTTTGAAAATCAAATAAGAGAAGTGGAGGAAAAATTGGAAAGAGAAATGAAAATGATGCAAGAAAATTATGAAAGGAGAGTCAACAGCCTTATTGAGGAAAATAGTGCCCTAAAAATGGACTAACACAAATGGCAAAAGAAGCTAAAAAGGCAATGAGAAGAGGAATGCCTTAAAAAGCTGAATTTGCCAGATGGAAAAATAATCTTAAAGGCTCACTGAGGAGAATCTTTCCTTCGGATTTAGAAAGGACCATAGGGAAGATAGTGCTGTTAAACAGATCCAAACAAATGACAGAATAGAAGGCAATGTGAAATATCTCATGGGAAAAACCACTGACCTGGAAAATAGATCCAGGAGAGATAATTTAAAAATTATTGGACTACCTGAAAACTATGATCAAACAAAGAACCTAGATATCATCCTTCAAGAAATTCTCAAGAAAAATTGCCCTGATGTTTTAGAACCAGACGGCAAAGTAGAGGTTGAGAGAATCCACAGATCACCTCCTGAAAAAGATCCCAAAAAGAAAACTCCTAGGAATATTATAGCCAGTTTCCAGAATTCCCAGATCAAGGAGAGAATATTATAAGCAGCCAGTATGTGGAAATTCAATCAGGATAGCTAAGGATCTGGCAGCTTCTACACTGAGGGATCAAAGGGCTTGGAATATGATATACTGGAGGGCAAAGGACCTGGGATTAAAATTAAGAGTCACATATCCAGCAAAACTGAGTCTCCATGTTTCAGGGGAAAATTTGGTCATTCAGTGGAATAGAGGACTTTCAAGCATTCTTGAGGAAAAAATGAGAGTTGAACAGAAATTTTGACATTCAGACATAAGAAGCAAGATGTGCTTGAGAAGGTAAACAGAGAAAAGATATCATAATGAATTTATCAAAGTTGAACTATATATATATATTCCTACATGGAAAAAATTACTAAAACTGATGAAACTTTTCTTAGTATGAAAATAGTGAAGAAGGGTATATGGGCATATGAATAAAGATGTGAATGTGTGTATATATGTTTTCAGGTATACATAGATAGAGGACACTGGTTGAATTTAATAAGAGGGGATGATACAGAAAAGGTGAAACTAAGAGGTGAGAGAGGAATATAAAGAGAGAAGATGAGAAGAGACAGAATGGGGTAAACTCTCTAATAGAGAAGAGACAAGGGGAAATGGTTAGATGGGAGGGGAAGAACAGGAAGGCAAAAAGGCAAAGCCTTATTCTCATTGAATTTGGATCAGGGAGAGAATGACATACATACTAAATAGGATATCCTACCTTACAGAAGAGTAGTGGGTAAAGGGATGAGAGGGGGGGATGATGGAAGGGAAGGTGGGAGGGAAGGGGGGAATGGAAGGAAGTTGGAAGCACCTACTTGTGAAAAGGAACAGCATCAAAGTAGGGAATAGACCAAATGGGAGGTGGGATAGGAGGGAGGGAAATATAGTCAGTCTTTTACAATATAAACATATACTGAATTGCTTATCTTCCCAGTAAGGGGAGGTGAAAAGGGAGGAAGGGAATGAATCTAGAATTCAAAGTTTTAAAATCAAATGTGTAAAAATGTATAAATACTTTTATTAATACTATTTTGCACATAATTGGGAAATAAGATGTACAGGCATTGGGGCATGGAGATTCACCTTGACCTACTGGGAGAGTCCAGGGGTGTATGGGAGAAGATATGGGAGACATCAGATATGTTGAGGGAATATCCTGTGGGACTGCTATTCTGGGTTGGGGGGGTAGGGAGAAAATGGGGAAAAATGTTGTAACCCAAAATCTGGCAGAAATGAATGATGTAAACCAGAAGTTAATAAAGCATTTGGGAAAAAAATCTAAATATATAGAAAAGGAGAATAGTGAAGAGACTAAAAGGGAGAGCTTCTCCCTGTTAAGGGGAGTAAAAAATGAAATTAAAAAACACTAAAAAGATAGGACTAGTTAAAGAAAAACAGAGAAAAGGGGAATCTACTTAAGAAACTAAGGGTGGGGGAAAGGAGAGAAGAAGAATTAAATGATCAAAACCAAAAAAATAAGAAGAAAGGAAATAATGAGAAAAGTCACAAATGGAAAATGGTAACCAGTTGGAGGAAAGAACTGGGGGTAAGTGGAAATAGGACCACCCTAAAAAAAAGATTAAATTTAATTAATTATATGCAAAGAAAACATAATGATGATAAAGAGTAATAAATGCTGGAGAAAACACTAGTATTGAGAGGGAGGGGAAATCAAGAATAAATTCTTGCAGAAACTGAGACTTCAGATGAAACATAAAGAAAGTCAGGGAAGCTAAAAGGCAGATATTAGGAGAAAGAGAGAGAGAGAGAGAGAGAGAGAGAGAGAGAGAGAGAGAGAGAGAGAGAGAGATGGAGAGATTGAGAGATTAATTTCTGGGATGAAATTTTAGCAATTGAAAATGTCTGGAAGTCAGATGATGTAGTATTTAGCGTGAGGAAAAGTAGAAAAGAGGCCAGTATCACTGTATATCAGAGTAAGTGAAGTAGGGTATAAAGTGTAAAAAGATTGAAAAGGTAGTAAGGGTGTTTGTTATGAAAGGGTTCAAGAATCAAACAAAAGATTTTGTGTTTGGTCCTGGAAGTAATAGAAATCCACTGTAATGGAAATGCAGATTTAAAGATAGTCCCTGCCCCTAGGCCCTTTGATTGGCTTAAGAGACTGAGAACCTTCATTGATTTGAAAATATACTCTGCCCTCTAATAGGCTGAATGTGGTCACATGGAGCCTGTGCCAGGATGCTTGGTTTTCAGGAATGCCCACACCTTGTTGCTTTGTGATAGAACAGTGCTTCAAGAGGGCTGTGACATTCTCTGAGCCTGGAGAAGGTTATATAATCCCTGATGTGAGGCTTTGAGTTGGGGCTCACTTTGAGAAGTGTTGTGTAATTTAACCAGAAGAACCTCTGGGAAGCCACTGAGAGCACCCTGGCTCTGAAAACCCAGATGTTGATGCTTCCCTCTCTGGTAACTGTGGTTTTATTGATGTAATGGTTGGGCAGTTTGGAAGCCTGTCTGTTTGATCTGTTTCTCTGTTTTGAAACTTCTGTTTATATACTCTAAAGTTCAGGGTGCTGACCTTTTTCCCCTGAACTAGGTAAATGATATATGTTTGTTTAATTAAAGTAAGCTTGTTAACCCATTTTGAGTTGCTTTCCTTTAGAAAAGCAGATCTAAGAATCTGTGTTGGCAGCCACCCTGGGGATGTTGGGGTGTTTGCTGCTTTATCCACTGAAGTTGATTGAACAGAAGAATGATATAGCCATATCTATTCTTTAGGAATATTCCATTTGACAGTTGAATGGAGGAAAAAACAAAATTCAGAGACACTTGAAGCAGAGACATGAACCTACAGGATATTCCAGGTGTGAGGTGATGAGGCCCTATGTCAAGAGTGGTAAAAGTGTCAGAGGAGAGAAGGAGACATATAAGAATGACGTTACTGAAAGGGGAAGTGCCAAAACTTGACAAATGAGTAGAAACAGGTGGCTTGAGACACTGGGAAGTTGAAGATGATAGAGGTTAGCTAGGAGGATGTTGATATGCTCAATAAGAGGGTGTTAGGAAGAGGGTAGACATTTGAAAATAATGAGCTTGACTTTGGACATGGTGACTTTAAGACATCTATGGACCATTGAGTTCTAAAGTTCTAATATAAATTATCTCTAAAACATTTCCCCCCTATTTTATGTTCTAACCATAAGTTTGATAAGCAATATGTTCCATGTTCTTCAAATTTTCCTGCAATATTTTTCTTCATTTCTACAGCATGTAATCATTCTGACCTTACAGCAAATCATTCAAGATATTGGTCTATGGACAATTTTTGCTATACTGTTTTCCAATTTTCCCAACAATTTTTACCAAATAATGAATTCTTATCAGAAAATCTTAAGTCTTTACACTTGTTAAATGCAAGGTTATTGTATTTATTTATTGCTATAAATCAGGTCTGCACAACATATGGCCTTTGTCCACTTGATGACGACCAAAGTGGCCTGTGGGAGGAATGCTGTGCAGGGCTGCTTTATTCAAATCCCTCAGCAAAACTGACTACATGAAATTCCATTATGGCAACACACTGCTTACAGCCCACCAAATGATTTTGGGTGGCCTCTGAAAAATGTAAAGGATGTAAAACATAGCCCATGGTCAAATGTTGTGCAGGTTTGCTGTAAATTGTATGTCTCAGATAAAGGTTTCCTATCTCAAATACATAAAAAGAACCTGAATATTTTTTAATCTGATAGGAAGTTGGAAAAGTGAAACTAGGGGGAAGAAAAGGGGTTAGGGCTAGACAAAGAAATCGGGGAATAATCTTCATAGAGCTGATATCCTTGGGAGCTGATGGGATTTAAAAATGTAATAGAATGAGAGAGAAGAGAAAAAGAGCAGAAGAGACTTAATGTTCACCCATAGTTAATGGTCATCTGGATAAAGATTCATTGAATAATACTGAGACGAAATAGTCAGATAAATAGGGAAATAAATATGAGAGAGGAACATTAGGAAATCTAGAGAAAAAAGAGTATCAAGAAGAGAGTGATCAAAAGTTTCAAAAACTGCAGAAAAGACAAGAGAGATGATTAGAAAAGGGCTATTAAATTTGGCTATTAAAAGATCATTGAGGTAGAAACAGCTCATCCAAGCCACTCTGCCCCCAGATTCCCCCCAAACTATGTAAAAGGGGACTCTGAACAACTTCTGGAGCCCCAGCACCCACAGAACAACAAAGAGAAGCTAACCTCCTGCTGAGGACAGCCCAGCAGCTCTGCAGGAAGGACCAGTGCAGTGGTCTGGGAGCCGGCAGCATACAATGCACAGAGCGCAGGAAGCGGAGCTGAGCAGAGCCCATGTCCGCGTGAGCCGAGGTTTTAGCCCCAGGGCGGCAGGGCCAGCAGCCCGCTGGAGGAACCCCAGAACACCAGCAGCCCTGGCGACTCCAGAATTATCAACATAGACATGCCTAGGACAAAGTAAGAGGTTAGTGTCCTATGGACTTTGAGACCTGTATTTGGGGGAATGCGTCAGCTCCCTCCCCTGGGGGCGAGAAGCCGCTGAGGAGACACTCCATTTTGTAGTTTTCAGAGGTGGCTCCAGATCCTGGCCTGCAAATTAATTGTAGGGAGATCCAACGATCAGTCTTGGGGGGTAATCGCTCTTGCTTTAACCTCCCTGGATCTGGATTGTGATCTAGGGTGGAAGTCGTGGGTGGGTTTATAGCTTGCCAGAAACGGAAGTTGCCCCCCACACGTTCGGGACGAAAACTCCTCTGTCTGGTTTTAAAGCCATAGTGTGGCAACAAGCCCAAAGGTCAGGTAATCAAGTGGAAAAATGCCAAGGCAAAGGAAACAGAAAAATGCAACCCTAGACTCCTATTTTGGGGGCACAGAGCGGGAAAAGGACTGTGAGGTCAGAAGTCCTGCTCCAAAAGCCCCAGGGGAAAACATGAGTGGGTTGCAGGCCATAGAGGACCTTAAGAAGGACTTTAAAAATCAAATAAGAGAAGTGGAGGAAAAATTGGAAAGAGAAATGAGAAGGATGCAGGAAAAGTATGAAATGAGGGTCAACAGCCTGACTGAGGAAAACAACACCTTAAAAAATAGACTAACTCAAATGGCAAAGGAGGCCCAAAAGGGCAATGAGGAGAAGAATGCCTTAAAAAGTCGAATTTGCCAGATGGAAAAAGAATCTCAAAAGTTCACTGAGGAGATTCATTCCTTCAGAGTTAGACTGGAGCAAATGGAAGCTAATGACTTTATGAGAAATCAAGGTGCTGTTAAGCAGATCCAAACAAATGAAAGATTAGAAGGCAATGTGAAATATCTCATGGGAAAAACCACTGACCTGGAAAATAGATCCAGGAGAGACAATTTAAAAATTATTGGACTACCTGAAAGCCATGATCAAAGAAAGAACCTAGAAATCACCCTTCAAGAAATTCTCAAGGTAAATTGCCCTGATGTTTTAGATCCAGAGGGCAAAACAGAGGTTGAAAGAATCCACCAGTCCCCTCCTGAAAAAGATCCCAAAAAGAAAACTCCCAGGAATATTATAGCCAGGTTCCAGAATCCCCAGATCAAGGAGAAAATACTACAAGCAGCCAGGAAGAAACAATTTCAATATTGTGGAAACACAATCAGAATAGCCAGGACCTGGCAGCTTCTACACTGAGGGATCGAAGGGCATGGAATATGATATTCCAGAGGGCAAAAGAACTGGGAATGAACCCAAGGGTCACCTACCCAGCAAAACTGAGTATTTTGTTTCAGGGGAAAATATGGTCATTCAGTGGAATAGAGGACTTTCAAGCATTCTTGAGGAAAAAACCAGAATTGAATAGAAAATTTGACATCCAGACACAAGAAGCAAGAGATGCCTGAGAAGGTAATCAGGGAAAAGAAATCAAAAGGAACTTATCAAAGTTGAACTATTTACATTCCTATATGGAAATACAATAACTGTGAGTGATGATATCTTTCTCACTATGAAAATAATTTAAGAAGGGTGTGTGGTCATATGAATACATATGTGAATGTATGTGTATATGGATAGAGGGCATAGGTTGTATTTGTTGGGAAGGGAGAATACTCAAGGGATGATGAGGTGAGAGAGGAAAGTGGCAAGAGGAGATGGGGAAAGACAGGGTAGGGTAAACTATCTCATGTAGAAGAAGCAAGGGGCAGTGGTTGCAAAGGAGGGGGGGAATAGGAAGGGAAAAAAAAGGCAAATACACATTCTCATTGAATTTGGTTCAGGGATAGAATGACATACATACTAAATGGGATATCTCAACCTGCAGCAGAATAGGGGGAAGGGGGATGAGAGGAGGGATGATTGATGGGAGGTCATCCTTGGGGGGAGGGGAGGTTGGAAGTACCCACTATAGAAGAGGAACAGGATCATGTGGGGAATGGACCAGGTGGGGGGGGTGGGATGAGTGGGAGGGAATTATAAGCAGCCTTGTATAATATATCTACTATGATAATGTTTTGCATAGCTAGACATGTACAACATATACTGAATTACTTATCTCCCCAGAGGGAATGGGTGACAAGGGAGGAAGGAAATGGATCTGAAAATCGAGGTCTTAACATTAAATGTTTCAAATATATATAAATACTAAAAAAAATAATAAAGAGGATGAAATAAAAAAAAAGATCATTGATAACTTTAGGGAGAGCAATTTTGGTATAATGATGGCGTCAAAAGTCAAATTGAAGAGATTTAAGAAGTGAGAGGAAAGGCATGGAAACATCAAATTAGAGATAGCCTCAAAGAGTTTATCCAAAAAAGGAAAGAGAATGGGAATGATACCTACTGGGGATTGATGAACCAAATGATAGTGTTTTATTTGTTTGTTTAGTTTTGTTTTGTTTTTGAGCCTTAAAGAGACATCTATATATGTGTAGGCAGTAAGAAGCCAATAGGCAGTCACACAAAATTAAAATTAAGTAAGAAACTGGGGATAATGGGGGGGGGGGGAGAAGAAAAAAGAGAGAGGGAAGGAAGGAAGGAAGGAAAAAAGCATTTATTAAGTTCCTACTGTATGCCAGGAACTATGTTGTGTTTTACAAATATTATCTCATTGGTCCTCACAAGAACCTGCGAAGGCAGATGCTATTATTATACTCATTTTCCAGCTCAGTAAAATAAGGTAGAAGTTAAATAGCTTGTGCAGGGCTACAAAACTAGAAAATATTTGAGGTTTTCTTTGAATTTAGGTCTTCCTGACCATAGGCCCAGCATGATACATTTCCCACATCTGCTTTTATTGTTGAATTCAATTTACTATATTGAGCTAAATTTCCATGTTCCAAATCAGAATGCCATTTTTTCTCATTCTTTAGACAGGAATTTGTTAGAGGCAGTGCATCTCTTCTCTCATCTCCTTTAACCACTTTTTCTGTTCCTAAGACTCATCAACTTATCCCAGATCCTGACTTTGGCTTATAAAATTTTACTCATACCATCACTTTTGCAGAAAACTCTGACATGTTCATTCCTTACTCCCCAGATGGGGGAACTTTATTTTGTGCCTTGGAGCCCCATCTGCCTTAGTCAGGACAGCTTCCATTTCTGCTCCCACCTTGGGAAAGGGCAAAGATGACCAGTAAAAGAACCATGTCTTTATTTCATTTGGGGAAGCTATTTAGATATGTAAGATATCTGACAGAGTTCTATCGTATTATTTATGTAACCTTCACCAAATGAGTAGGATAAATCTCAATTTCCTGGCCTATAAAATAGACCTTGAAAAACATGTGCTACCTACTTCATGGGTTTGTTGTAAAGTTCATTATAAACTATAAACTTATATGTAAATAATATCTATCATTTTTACTGAAATATAGCCTTAGTATTCAACTTAACCTTGAGTATGTTTGTTTTTTTGAAATTAAAATTGTTTACATATGAACTTAAATTTATAAATGTTTCACTTTCACTCTTTTTCTTCACCCTAGTCTCCTTGGAAGGGTCCTGTTTTAAAGAAAAAGGAGTTCATATGTCCCACACTCTTAGGGCTTCATGTAAACTCAATGGTCTGTCGCTGTTGGTGTTATTTTTAAGAATGTCTCCAGTTTGCCCTCTTTAGAGCTTGTGTATACGTAACATGCTGTCATCCCCATTTGAATGCTCTTTTAGGGTAAATATTCTTGCCTCTCTATATATTCCTAGCACTGAAAGCTTGGTGTGTCGCATTATGGAAGGCTCTTAATAAATATTTTTGAACTGTGTTAGAAACCTTTTCTTTGAGTTATTTCCCTTTTTTTTGTTTGTTTCACATTCCTTAAGCACAGCAAACTGTGACTTCCACTGCCTTGCCAATGTATATTCCAGTACTAAATTTCGTTCTATGTCTGTATTACTGCATAGACAACTGCATACTTACTTGGAGATGCCCCATTTTTGCATGTATGCGTATTTGCTGATATGTACACAATTGACTAAATCCAAGCTCAAAACTTACTTTGAAGTATACAGACATGAAAAAAATGGGTGAAAGGCCACCATGGACCCATATCAAAAGGAAATGACCAGGAGTACTTTGTACTGATAAGCTCAAGCTTTCATAAACATTTGCATAGTAAATCCTAAATGGTCTTTGAGACTCCAAAAGCTCCTGGATAATCAAGATTTTAGAATTTAGTATGCAGGAATTCCTTGATCCTTTGCATTGATTGTCCAAATTTAATTCAAGGGGAATTACCACATCATTATCTGTATTTTAGATATAACCTTTGGAGTGAACTAATGGGGTCATGGAACATATATAGAAATCTGTAACATTATAAAACTTACCAATGTAGTTGAAATTCAATCAGAAAATGCAAGATGAAAAACCTACCATGGGGTGGGGAACTTGCAACCTTGAGGTCACATGTGACCTAGATCCTTGGGTACAGCCTTTTGGCTGAGTTCAAGTTTTATAGAACAAATTCTTTTGTTAATGGGATTTGCTCTGTGGAGTTTAGGTTCAGTCAAAGGGTTGTACTTGGAGACCTAGAGGGCCACATATGATGCCAAGGCCACAGATTCCCTTCCTCTGACCTAGCACATGTTACTGGCTGCAAAGTACTATAAATCTAGATATGCCTGAATTTTATCAGATAATACTTATATGGAATTCAACATTGATGCAAAGGACTTTGGCTCATGTCTTTAATTTTTTCTTGAGCCAGGCCACTGACAAATTACATCATAAAACTGCTTGAGATGGAGGTGAATGATATGAGTGCTTTTCCCCTATTAGAATATTTCTAAAGCTCTAATTGCCCTATAAACATTAAGGTAGGCTTTTTATTTTGCTTTCTTTTGCTTTTGGAGGGGAGAAGTTTTAGCGTCCTGGTGCTCTCCTAATACTAATACAGAAAAATTAGGTAGAGCAGATTTTTGGCTAAGATAGTAACCTAAACGGGAGTCAAATCTCTCATCTTCCACACACCTAATCCAGAAAACAGCTGAAATTCATAGTACAAAGGATAATTTAAAAATCAAATGAGAAATTATAATCAGTTATGTCTTCTAACTAAGAATTTCAAAAGTTAGCCAGAAGCATGCAGGCAAAAGGTAAGGAGACCATCAGCAGGACCAATGCTAGCATAGGCAAATAAGTCAAGAACTTCTCAGTGTGACATGTCAGAGATTGAATTTGGAGGTTACCTTCTGAACTACACCTGGCTCCACCCAAAGCTCCAGGTTGGGCACCAGTTTAGGAAGCCCCACACAGTATGTGTGACCTGACTGACTGAGTAATGCACAGATCTGGACAGTGCAGGCTCAGGGTCTCTAAATTCCCTAGCACTCTTCCTTCAGATTGCATAGAATCATTGTTCTCAACTTTAAAAATTCAGAAGCACCAAAAAGAAAAAAAGAAAAAAAATGTAAAACAAGAAAAAAGAAAAAAAGAAAAATAATAATAAAAATAAAAATAATAAAAAAAAATTCAGAAGGACCTACTCCAGGAGGTGGGCATCACCACATGAAACAAGAGTGCCAATAATATAACAAGCAGAGCTAACAGCCCCACCCACAGGCTCATCAGGAAGCAGTTCAGACCTCAAATCCAGAAGTTTAAACTGGAGAAATGAAGAAGAAAAAGAACAATACCAAATAATATAAAAATAGCTATCTAATAATCTTTAAAGAGAAGGATCACATAACTTCATAGAAATTGTAAGCACTTCAGAGAAATTGTAAGCACTGAGTGAATGGAAAAATGGGTTTTCCACCAAGTCCAAATACATACCTAAAATAAATGCAGCAAGAGATAAATAGGAAATAAAAACTGTAGAGGAAAGAATTAGATGTATAATAAGTAACTTAGGAGAGAAAGTTGTAAACCTTATCCAAAAATAAACTTCCTGAAAACTAGAATAGAAGAAATAGAAATAAATGACACCATGAGACACAACACATGCACATATATATGTATGTATTTATGTATAGATGTGGATACACATATGGATATGTATATATCTGTACATATATGGATATGTATGCATCTACATAACATATATTTATATATAAAATCATAAATATATATATATATGCTTAAACATACACACATATGTATTCAAAATAGAAGAAAATATTAATAGCTAATGCATTTTTTAATACCTCAGAAACTGGTCTAGCAAAGCAATTTCAGTATTACTAGTCTCCTTGAAACCAGAGCATAAAGCATACATAGAAAATATCTACTAATGAATTTCTGAAAAGGACCTTAAAATGAAAAGTTCCAGGAATGTCATAAGACAAAATTCTGAGATCACATTAAAGAAATATTATTGCAAGCATCCATAAAGAGACAATTTAAGTACTAAGGAAATATAGTCTGAGTCATAGAGAACTGGGAGCTTTTTATTTAAAAATTTATGAATAACACAAGCATTTCCATAGCATAATAGAATAAAATTATGATTGGACATGAAACTGCAAATCTACTATGAACAACTTTCCACTCCCTTCAAATGTACAACAAAATTATAATGTAAATTTATTTTTTTCTTTCTTCCCTCTCCCCTCCCCACCCTGCCCAAGGTATGGTTAATAGCAGGTAAAAATAGGTATGTATGTATGTATATATGTACACACATATATGTATATATATATATATATATATAATTTTTCTAAAGATACTTCTTTTATCAGTTCTTTCTCATTATGTATACAGATTCTTCATATGTACTTTATGGTTAATTTTGGTATTTATAATATTCAAAAAACTTATTTGCTCTAAGTCATTATTAAAACAATATTGTTATTGCTGTATTAATGTTCTCCTTGGTCTACTTTTTCACTCTTCATATTTTGTGCAAGATTTTCCATGTCTTTAAAAAATCATTGAGATAATCATATCTTATAGCACAAAGGTATTCCATCCCAAGCATATACCACAACTTGTTCAACTATTCCCCAATTAATGGGCATCCCTGCAATTTCCAGTTCTTTGCCACCATGGACCTGGGAGCTTTTAACAAAGATAAAAAGATGTCTTGGAATGCAATATCACAAAAGCCAAAAAAGATAGACTTACAAGAATAACTCACCCTGAAAACTGAGTATTATCCTAGAGGGAGAACAATGAAACTTTCACAGAGTTTTATAATTTCAGATTTAAAAAAAAACAGAGTTGAGTAGTAACTATGAAATGCAAATACAAGAAGTCAACAAAAACCCAAAAAAGTAATTTTGTTTGAGTAGTTGGAAGAAAACAATATGATTATTTAATGTTAATATTCTAATGAAGGAACTAAATAAGTATCCCTTTAGAAGCTGTATGGTCTTTAAAAGTTATTGTGGGGGCAGCTAGGTGGCACAGTGAGTAGAGCGTTGGCCCTGGAGTCACAAGAATCTGAGTTTGGATCTGGCCTCAGACACTTAATGCACACACAAACAAAAACCTAGCCATGTGACCTTAGACAACTTACTTAACCCCAATTGCCCAAAAACACAACACAACAAAACAAAAAAAGTTATTGTGGGAGTTAAAATTGGGGAAGATAGGGAAATATTGATTCTATTTTGAGGTTTGGGGTAATGAACAAACAAGGGAAATACTAGTGTAGAAAAAAAGTAAAGATAGAATCACATTCCATAAACAGGAAGTATGGAAAGGGTTTATAAACATTAATGAGAGAGTAGGTGAAATGAACATCAGTTGAACATCATTTATATGAAATGGACAAAGTTGGGCTGAATACACACATTTTTGTGTATAAATACATAAATTCCAACAGAAAAACAATCAAGGACAAGGTGGGAGTGAAGTTAAGAGGGAAAAGGATATGAAAGAGGGGATATTCTCCACAACAAAACAAACATCCTAATCTTGAAAGGAGGATTAAAGGGGAGGTAAGGAGGGAGAGAAAGGGAATCAGCAAATAATGAGAATCTAAGGGAGTGGTTTAGATCACCTTTAGGGCAATTGGGAATTGCCATACAAATTGTCATATATGAATTAAAGGGAATAATTTTTGCCATAAGAAATTATGATAGATATTATTTTCGATAATCTTGTATAGTGGAAATTGATACAGAGTGAAATTAAGGGAACCAATCTGTAGGAGGACATAAAGAAAAAAAAAATACACTGAAAGACTTAAAACTAGGGTAAATTCAATGACCAACCATACCTTCCAGAGCATCTGTGAAAAATGCAAATTACTTGTGTGGCCACAAGTTGTAAGAAGAAATACATTTTGGGTATGCCCACTGTTTAGATTCATTTTGTTTGACAATGTTTATTTGTTGAAAGTCCCTCCTCCCCATTTCAGTTTTTATTTGGGGTTTGGATTAGAAGGGGAAGAGGGTAACAATAATTATTTTTAAGGTATTGAATCATTTTTAAGTAGACAGGTCAGAATAAAACATAGTTTTAAAGTAATATATGGCATTTATTGTATAAATTTTTAAAATTGAAATGGAATACGGTGGATTCCTATGGAATCATACTTTCTTTGTTGTTATTCTGTTATGTATGTGGAAACTATATTTTGGGTGTTTAAAGTAAAAAAAATTATAAAAAGAAAATGAAAGTAATTTCATAGTACAGCGGTGTAAATTCTTTGGTTTCCTAAATCACAACCCTCTCTCAATAGGAAATACTAGTATAATAGATTTAGATGGAAGCAAAATCAGAGGTCATTTTTCCCAAGTCCATTGTTTTAGAGATGAGTATTCATGAAATAAATGCCATAATTTATTTATGTTAACACATTGGTTGTTTAAACCAAACAATAAGATATATGTTGAACACCTAAGCTGAACTATTATTTCTCCTTATGCATATGAGCAAAATAGAACACATAATCTTCAGCTCTAAAAGAGACACCATCTGACTTTGGCCATTTTAAATGAAACAAATGACAACTCTTTCTAGATCTAGAAATGATTAATGAGAGATGAGCCCTTCCTGTTACTTGCCCTGGAAAATAGGGTGTGTATCAAAAACACCTTTGGACAACTCATGAAGCCTGTGACAACCCCCTTCTCAGAATGTTTTTAAATGCATAATGTAAAATACATAGAATTAAAAAGGAAACCAAATATACTGAATATATGTCTATAAGCAGAAGATAGCAACTATGTGCTATTTAGGGGAGGGTAAGCCATGTGGCACAGGGGATAGAATGCCAGGCATGAAGTCAGTAAAATTCATCTAGTTTAGGGAATATTTTTTTAATCATCGTCATCTGACCTTAGACACTCCGTAGCTGTGTAACCCTAAACAAGGCATTTAACCCATTTTGCCTCAGTTCTTCATCTGTAAAATGAGCTGGAGAAGGAAATGGCAAAGCCCTCCAGTATCTTTGTCAAGGAAACTCTGACTGGGATCACAAAGAGTGGGGCATGATTGAAACAATTGAACAATTACAAATGGCTATTTAGGGCAAGGTCAAATACAGTAATCTCAAAGTAGTGATGAGCATAAAAATGTTATTTTGAGGTATCAGCAACTCTAATGTCATATGAAAATATTTGTGATTTCTATCCTTGACAATATCATAGGTATTGCTCATACAACTATGATTTATTGCTTATATTCAAAATTGGAGGAAATACTGGATTTCAGTTTAAAGTTAGTGCAATATCTATCTATCTATCTATCTATCTATCCATATATATATATATATATATATATATATTTCCCCATCCAAATATCATAGAAACTATATATATATATGTGTGTGTGTGTGTGTGTGTGTGTGTGTGTGTGTGTGTGTGTGTGTGTGTATCCCTTAGAGATCCATGGACCACAGGTTCAAATCTCATGTCTTGTTTCAGTAGGTTGCATGAGGAATTTAAATTACCCTGCCTAACTTACTAGTAGGAGTCATAATGAACTCAAAGATATCTGGGGAGAGAAGGTAGGTGCTTCCCCATCTAGCCCCTAACTCTATGGTACATGCTGATGTCAACAAAGTCCAATCACTCAATCATTAGAAGAAACAGAATTCAAACTGCAATAACTTAGTGTGATCAGTCCAGAGAAGGCTAACCCGTAAGGTGCCAGTGAAGATGGTCTTTCTCACCCTGGGGAGACATCTTATGTTCATAGCCTGAAGCAGAGTATGCATGAGAAAACATTAGATGAAGTGCTTCTTGGAACTATGACCCAGCTTTATAGAAGTCCTAGAAAGGGAAACTGTTCCCCAGGAAACAACTGCCATTTGGTGGAGGGTGAGGAGAACTGCACTGAGAGAAATTGGAATGTGGGGTGTTTAGGGGACCAGTGCATATGTGACATCTGCTGGTAGCTGAGGAAAGTTGTCAAAAGCAGAATTTTGAAAAGGACTGCCTGAGGCAACTGGAGTCATGGGAAAATTGCTGGAGCTAGAATTATAAGGGAGGAAAAACACAATGACATAACTTTTCTCACACATTTGCCAATTTTTCCTAGTTTTTTTTTTTTTTTTGTAACAATTCAAAGATCCACCAAAGGTGTACTACTATACCTAACTTCCAGTTGTCTTTCCCACACTGAGTATTTTCATTGTCTATCTTATTTGCCAGTTTGCTAGGTGTGAGCATAAGCTTCAGAGTTGTTTTCACTGGCACTTATTTTATTGCTAGTAATTTAAGCAATCATTTGTTTGCTTGTTAAATGTTTGTAAATCTACTTTTTAAAACAGTTCATAACCTTGTGTCATAGGAATGTAAATCTTTAAGATCTTCCCTGCCCCTACGTTAAGTGTACCTGGAGCCTGTGGTTCAAGGCTTGTTTCTCAGGAGATACTTTGTGATTGGGCAGTGGGGTAAAGAGGGTTGTTACATTCTCTGAGACAGGAGAAGACTATATAAATCCTGTTGTGAGATGTTTTAGGGCTCACTTTGAGAAGTGTTGTGTGATTTGACCAGATGAAACTCTGGGCAGCTGTTGAGAGCCCCCCGGCTTTGAAAACCCAGATGTTCATGCTTCCCTCTCTGGTAACTGTTATTACATTTGGGTGTATGTAATGGTCAGACAGTTTGGAGGCCTGTCTGCTTGATCTGTTTCTCTGTCTTATACCTTCTGTCTGTATACTCTGAAGTTTGGGGTACTGACCTTTTTCCCCTGAACTAGGTAAATGATATGTTTGATTGATTAAAGCAAGATTGTTAACCCATTTTGAGTTGCTTTCCTTTAGAAAAGCAGATCTAAAGACCTGTGTTGGCAGCCACCTTGGATATGCTGAGGTACTTGCTGCGACAACTTGGACCACTCATTTATTGAGGAATGTTCTTTTTTTCTTCTCATCATCAATAACATTTGTTTGATACTTTAAGGTTTAAAGAGCACTTTACAGAAATCATTTTATTTAATTCTGACAACAACCCTATAAAATAGGCACTTTGTTTTTTCTCTAATAAGTGATGAGGAAATTGAGGGTGAAAGTCCTTTACCCTTGGTCACATAGCTAATAAATTCCTTGAGGTTGGATTTGAACCAGATCTCCCAGTTGCCAAGTATAACACTCTGCTAGCAACCTCATAGTACTTCATTGTGTGTCATTTATTTGTGTTAGATGATGCAACCCAATTGACAGTTTTAAAAATTCTCATATAGGATTTGTCCAATAAATCTTATCAATTTGGGGCAGCTAGGTAGCACAGTGAATAGATCACCATACCTAGAGTCATGAGGACCTGAGCTCAGATCTGACCTCAGACCTTGGACAAATCACTTAACCCCAATTGCCCTGCCTTCCCCTCTCAAAAAATCAAAAAAAAAAAATTATCAAGTTGTAGATTGATATGCTACAGTAAATTGAAAATGCATAAATCACAAACAAAAGCTACATTCTTATAAAAATGAATTAAAACAAAGAAAATAGAAAAATGTACATCTTTCAAATCTGTCCATGGAAAGAAATTTTAAAGAATCATGTGAAAGGGAGACTTTCAAGAGAAAAATTGGCACGCTATTCTGCATAAAGTTAAAAAAAATATTTTGCATGGATAAGATCAAAGTATCTAGAATAATGAGGAAAATCAGGGGGGAAAAGGAATAAAGAAATTCTTGTCCAAAAGGAATTCATTTTAGTTGGTAAAATATGCATATGTGTGTAGATATATACATATCTATATACAATATAAACATAAGCTTTTGGGAGGAAGAGGCAAGTATTAATAACTGGAAAGATCAGGGAAGTCTCCAAAAATAGTATAGTGGTCCTTGAGCTGAGAATTGAAGGAAGTTATGGTTACTAAGATCAGGGCTGAGGAAGGAGTGCATTCTAGGAATGGGAGACCACTCAGACAAAAGCACAAAGATGGGAAATAGGTTGTCATGTATGAAAAACAGTATAAAGTCCAGTTTGACTGACTCATAGAGTAATAAGTAATCAGTCTAGAAAGGAGGGTTGGGTTTAGGTTGTTAAGTGCTTTATATGCCAAAAAGTGACTCTCATATTTTTATCTTATGGATAAAATGAAGATTTTTTAAGACGAGGAATTACAGAAGACCTCAACTTTTGGAATATGATTTTGGGAGCTATGTGGAGGATGGATTGAGAGGTAGAATGTTATTCCAAACACATTTCCTGTCAAGCGACTTTCTAATTTTCTAGTTGTTATTGTTTTTTATTGTTGTTTGTTTGTTTTTAATTTTGTCACCCCTATTGCTATGGGCTGATCAGTGTCCAGCACATGACCTGAGACATGAATAAGAAACGACCAGGCCATATGAGTAGTTCAAGGAAGTACCATGAACTCCATTTACTCATTCTTAAGACAAGATTTTTATAGAGCAATGACACAAAGGAAGGAGACTCAAGTTTTCTTTTATTTTTTTAATCTCTTTTTAATTAATTTGCTTGTTTATTTTTAGTTTACAAGATTAAATTCCATAGTTTCTTGAGTTTCAAATATCCCTTCCCTCCCTCTCCCCACCCCCAAGATGACATATAGTCCAGTATAGGATGTGTAAACATTAGTTCATTTGTAAACATTATTCACATTAGACATTAGTCAGATTGCAAAGGCATAATGTACTAGATGGAATGAAAAATGGTAAAGAGGAAATAAAACCAAACAATGAAAAGAAAAAGATCAATTAGTTTGCTTCAATCAAAGAACTCAGGAGCTAACTTAACAAAAAAGTCGCATCTCAAGGAGCTCTTTGATATTTAAGCCCACTATCAATGGGTAATTATCTGAGTCCAGAATCAGGCCTCTTTGGCTTTCAACACCCTGTCTTGCAAAAATTATCTCCCATTACTGCAATGCATACACTCCTCATGTCTGACTTAGAAATGCTTTAACTTGGGGCAGCTAGGGGGCGCAGTGAATAGAGCGCCCGGCCCTAGAGTCAGAAGGACCTGAGTTCGGAACCGGCCTCCAACACATAATCCACACAAACAAAAACCTAGCCCTGTAACCTTGGGCAAGTTACTTAACCCCAATTGCCCTAAAGGGGCGGCTAGGTGGTGCAGTGAGTAAGAGCGTCGGCCTCGGAGTTGGGATGACCTGACATCAGATCCGGCCTCAGAAAATGAGCACCCACGCATAAATAATTACTAGCCGTGTAACCCTGAGCAAGTTACTTAACCCCAATTGCTTTAAAAAAAAAAAAGAAAAGAAAAGAAATGCTTTAACTTCTTTCAGAGTTTGTCCCAAACACCACCTCTTATAAGATGTTATCCTTAGTTCCTACAGGTATCCCAAGCAAAACATATTATCTATAATGCATACATTCATACATACATACACACATACGTATATACATAAAATGTTTATATAAGATATACATAATGCACACAAATGCACACATAATGCACACAAATGCACACATGGTTAAAAACACATACACATGAGTATATATGCATATAAAGATAGAATGTGATGTGTATGTTCTATGTATACATAATATGCACATATAACATGTAAATGTATGTGTACATATACATGCTTCATACATATATACACATATTTACATAAAATATATGTCTCTGTGTATATACACACACACACATATATGGTATAATGGGATTTGTGCATTATATAAGCACACATAATATACCACGTATGTATATGTAAACATGTATCCCATGTGTATGTATATGTAACTATGCACCCACATATATGTATACAAATATATGATGTGATTTATATACCATATGTATACATGATAGGCACACATAATATAGGCAAATATATGTACATACATGCCTGCATATGTATATGTGCATACACATGCATATGAACACACACATAAACACATGCAATTTTTTGTCTAGTTATTGTTCCCCCAATAAAATATAAGGTTATTTAGCAGACTAAATTGTTTTTTGTTGATTTATGCTTTCTTTCTTTTTTGTTTTATTTTATTTCTAGAGCCTGGTAACAGTAAAAATGAATGAATGTCTCCTACGTTTATGGTCTTGAATCTATCAAACATGTAGGTATTGATTTTGGCTATTTCTGATACTTACCTATGGAGTTTGTTCCACTGATCTAGCAATTGAATATTTGCTAAGTGATATATATATATATATATATATATATATATATATATATATATATATATATATAGTCACATTTTATCCTCATAATAACCCATTAAGAGAAGTACCATTATGATCTCCATTTTACAGATGAGAAAACAGAAACTGAAACAGAATGAGTGACTTTCCTATGGTGACAGTCAATAAATTCTTGAAACAAGAGTTGGACTGATGTCCTGTTGATTCCAAGACCAGCACTCTTACCTACTGCACAAACCTAATACAGTCTTTTCTATTTTAACTATTACCAAATTGTTTTAATAATCATAAGGTTGCAACATGAATTAAAGTACACAAGAACTTTATTTTCATTAATTCTTACTTTTTTCATTATTTCTCTTGAGAGTCTAGATTTGTGCTTTTAAATCATGGTCATTTTCTTAATCTTTTGTCTAATTTTCTAAAATTATCCATTAGTGGGTTAGCATAAAACTTAATGTGCAAGTTGATTTAGATAGTATTTTCATTTCTTTCATTTTTCCAGATCCCAATCTTTGCCAATGAAGATCACATGGATTATTCTATTTTCCAGTTCAATATTGCATTTAGTATGTCTTCTTATCAAAAACTCTCCTCCAATGAATCAGAAATAACCGCTTTCAAAATCTGTGGCTAGCATAATATTCAATGGGTAAGGAAAAGTAAAATGGGGCGGGGGGGAGTTAAATGCAATTCACCAGAACTAATTTAAGGGCAATATCTTAAGAGTTTCTGTTTTGTTAAGGAATGACAAGAGACTGGATTGTAGATGTCAAAAGAAGGAGTATAAAATGAGTGCTGGGAAAGAACTGGTCTTGATTAAGGCTATATGTAGTGAAGTTTCACTAAGAGATTTTGGAAAGAATGAAAATGTATTGCTATTGAAACTGTAAGAGATTTTAATAGTATAGAAAATGGAATGGAGGGAAGCATGGAAAAAGTGAGATGATGTTTATCCTAGACAGTGAGGGAACAAATGAGTTGATGACTACCAAGACAAGTGCCTCGACTTGACATCCCGAATTCTGAAAGCAACTTTTATGTGTGAGAGAGTATATTTATGTACAGATAAAATGTCTGAGTCTTAATGACCTTGACCCCTTTACTTATGCAGCAATAGACTAGGAGGAAGAAAATGGAAATGTGATCCTAGTTTGTTTTCTTATAACATATATACCTGAGGGCAGAGCCAAGATAGCAGAGTAGAAACAGCATGTCCAAGGCACTCTCCCCCCAGATCACCTCCACACTATGTAAAAGGGGACTCTGAACAACTCCTGGAGCCCCGGCACCCACAAAACGACACAGAGAAGCCAACCTCCCGCTTGAGGCAGCCCAGCAGCCCTGCAGGAAGGAACAGCGCAGTACTCTGGGAGCTGGCAGCGCAGCACACAGCACGCTGAGAGCCGAGCCCAGGTCTGCCTGAGCTGTGGTTTTAGCCCCAGGGCTGCCGTGCCAGCAGCTGGCTGGAGGGACCCCAGAACACCAGCAGCTGTGGAGATTCCAGAATTATCAACACAGACATGCCTAGGACAAAGTGAGAGGTTAGTGCCCTACGGAATTTGTGACCAGTATTTGGGGAATAAGTTGGCGTCCTCCCCTAGGGGCTAGAAGCTGCTGAGGAGACACCTTGTGCAGTTTTCAGTGGCAGCTCCAGCTCCTGGCCTGGGCACTGTAGGGAGATCCAGCAATCAGTCTTGTGTGTGTGGGGGGGTGGTAATTGCTCTTGCTTTAACCTCCCTGAATCTGGATTGTGGTCTAGGGGGGAGGTCGTGGGGTGAGTATCCAGCTTGCCAGAAACGGAAGTTATGAAGACCCCAACATTCAGGATGGAAGCTCCCCTGTCTGGTGGCAGAGTCCTATTGTGGCAACAAGCTCAAAAGTCAAGTAATTAATTGGCAACATGCCAAGGCAAAGGAAACAAAATGAACAGAAAAATGCGACCTTAGACTCCTATTTGGGGGCAAAGATGATCGAAGCATGGAACAGGAAGAGGACTGTGAGGTCAGAAATCCTGCTCCAAAAGCCCCAAAGGATAATATGAGCGGGTTACAGGCCATAGAGGACTTTACGAAGGACTTTAAAAATCAAATAAGGGAAATGGAGGAAAAATTGGGAAGAGAAATGAGAAGGATGCAGGAAAAGTATGAAATGAGAGTCAACAGCCTGACTGAGGAAAATAACACCTTAAAAAACAGACTGGAAAAGGAAGCCCAAAAGGGCAATGAGGAGAAGAATGCCTTAAAAAGCCGAATTTGCCAGATGGAAAAAGAATCTAAAAAACATATATACCTGAATTCTTGTTTCTGAGAACTGCTGAATTTGGTTTGGGGGCAGAGAATTCTGGGGCATGTGTTATATTAGAGTATGGATGACAGTGTATGACAAAGTTTTAACAATCACAATTTCAAAAGAATAAAATAATAAGATATCATTAATGTCAAAATGCATTTCTCAGACTCTTCTTTCTCAAATCTTTCTTCCATCATGCTTCTGAGATTATCTTCCATCCACTCTCTATATATTTTGTATTACATACTATCTCCCTTATTAAACTGTTAAGTTTCTTGAGGGTAAGGATCAGAGTATGGTGCTTCTTGTCTCAATAACAATGGAAAGAATCTTCTACTAATTCCATTATCAGTCCCATTAATCAAAAATCAATCAAAAGCAATAAGCTCAAGGAGCTCACATATTAATGTGGGACACAATATATACATAAATATGTACAGATATGTATCAAGTAATTATGAAGTAACCTTAGAAAAGAAGGTGAGGTGGCTGAAAGGGGATAACTAGTATTGCACAAAGTTACGTTTGTCTTAATAACTGAAATAATCCAGGAAATCTAAGAGGTGGAGATTAGGGAAAATAGTATTGTAGGAATGGGTGATACCCAGTACAAAGAAGATCGATATACACACACACACACACACACACACACACACACGCATATATATATATATATATATATATATATATATATATATATATCCTGAATTAGTAACATATATAATTAGTAACATAAAAATAACAGAATTCCATTGTTTTTTAGATCAAGCATATTAATCTAAGTTATATTAATTTAAAATATAGATAAGAATTCTGACCTATACAAAGTTGTGAGTTGCCCTGATGTAGAGAAATGGCCATCTGTATTGCTGGAAGAATATATCTATTTGTGTGTGTGTATACACACACACGCTCACACACACACACACACACACACACATACACACATATGCTAATGAGCTTATAGATTAATCTCTGGTTCTAAGTGAAATTTAGAAAAGAATCTTCATCTAAGAAAATTAGATTATTTACTTACAATTTACTTATTCAGTAAATGTGTATTCTTTATCTCAGTTTTTATTTTGTTTACTATCCTGCCCTCCCCTTTATAAAGTAGCATCAATAAGATCTCAGTTTAAGGAAAAACAAATATAAGGGAATTTCAAATTCTTTTGTCACATTCGTCCTTTATCATGCTATATAGTCTCATGAGTTCCTCTCCCTTAGAAAAGATCTATAAGTTTTGATTAATAAGTGGAGATTTGTTTCATTGCCATGGCAATGACTTTCAATCTTGGACATGGGTCTGTATTTTGTGTTGTTACATGGAGTCATGAAACGTTTCTTGATGATGGAGATGTATGATTGCCTTAAGCAGCTTTTGGCCTTTGCTTCAAAATATGAAATCAATCTTGTAAGACATTTCTCTTGGAAAGACCCATTTTGAGCTTGGAATCTCTATTCTTTAAATAAAACAAAATATTTTGAAAAGAATATCATTTTAATCCCAGTGGATGAATGCATTAGTTTTAATTATTAATTATTCTGAATAAACAAATATTGAATTAATACATTTCCCTGTATTTATATGCTTAGTAAACACATATAGCAATATTAACCATGATATATTACAAATATGCACTAATTTTAATAATAGAAAACATCAATGATATCTTTGGTGTGGATACTTGGTTAATGATGATAATAGCTCATCTATGACTTCTCATCTTCTGTAATGCTTATTAATAGCAGTACCTGAGTTCTCTATAGCTACTTAACAAAGTATGTTGAAAGTCTCCTTTGCTCTGGCCCTTTGACATTTATACATATAATTCTCCAGTCTTTATACCTATTATTTCTTATTTTTTTTTTACAATCATCCACTGGCTATGTGTGTTATACTATATACCACTTCTGGATAAAGCTATCATTGTTGATATTCTGTAGTCTATTTACTGCAAAGATAACATTAAATTTTCATTCTTCTGAGATCATAGTCTTTCTTGATTTTTGTTCATGTGGCAACATAGGAAAGCTTTGTGTTAAAAATATGATTTTTGAAGGAAGGTAGCAACTTGAAAAACATGAGAACCTCAGTGAAATTTTTCAAGTAAAATCTGATCCATTCTTTTCTTCCTAATCCAATTCTAGGTATAGCTCTTTATCCATATATAGTATTTATCACATGTGTAAGAATATATGTATATACACAAGAATAATAATCATTTAGTCATTCATTCATATCCAAATTTTTGTGACTCAATAGGCCATAATATGCAAAGCCCTTTTATCCTACACTATCTCTTGACATCTGTCCAAGTTCATGTTCATTTCTATGATTCAATCTATCCATTTTAACACCTGCCATCTCGTTTATCTTTTGCCTTTAATTTTTCCCAATATCATTAGCTTTTCCAATGAGTTTTATCTTCTCATTATGTGACCAAAGTATTTAAGCTTCTGCTTTTGTATTTGTCCTTCCAGTGAATAGCCTGTATTGATTTTTAAAATATTGATTATTCAGCCTACTTGCTGTCCAAGGGACTCTTCTCCAACACCATAATGCAAAAGTGTTTATTTTGTGACCCTCAGCTTTCTTTATAGTCCAAATGTCATAGCCATATATTACTATTAGAAAAATCATAACTTTGACTATATGGACCTTTTTCAGCTAGGTGATGTATCTGCTTTTTAACATGCTGTTCAGATTTTCCATATATTTCCTTTCAAAGAGCAAAAACCTTTTAATTTCATTTATGCAGTCACTATCTATAATGATCTTTGAGTCTAAGAATATAAAATCTGACAGGGCTTCTGTTTCTCCATTGTCTATTTGCTAGGAAGTGATAGGACCAGTTGCCAAAATCTTGTTGTTATTGTTGTTTAATGTTAAGCTTAAAACCAACTTTTACACTCTCCTTTTTCACCCTCATCAAGAGGCTTCTTAATTCCTCTTCACTTTGTGTCATTAGAAGCAATAACAAAGGCAACATATAAATATATGTTCGTTTTGATAGCATTGCAAATTGTAAGACCAATCATGAGCAGCTCTCCTGAGGACTGCTTTTGTGAATAACTTTAAGGATCTAATTGCATAGTACAGTGAATTATCTATTTATTCAGCACTAAACTAAAGAAAAACCTTCAAGAAACAAAAGTACAATATTCACATCAATATAACCTAACAACTTATTACTAAGGTGGCCAAATAGTCTTAAGCAAAATATATCATTCAGTAAGTCACTATCTCCTCAATCAATAACAAGTATCAATCTGAAGTCTTCATTCATCTAGACTTGAGGCTATCTTCCAATATCCTTAAGTCAATCATCCTTAAGTAGTAATCATCCTTAAGTCAATCATCCTTTAGGGGTAGTGAAAAGTACAAATGCCATGCACCCCTAGGTCAAAATAAGTTACAGTTTCTTTTTTTCATCTTTACTGGAGGCTGACTTCCAAATCTCATGGCTCCTCTTCCACACTCTCAGCTCTTGACTGAATTTACTGGACTCTTGCCTATATTCACAGGTAGGCAACTCTCCTCCCCTGTTCCATATTGCAGCTCATGGGGACTGTTCCACCCCAAGCTCTTTACAGTTTCTGTTTCTAGGACAACAAAGCTCAACAGTTGTATTAAAAATACTTGCACACATTGACAGAACTATCATCTCAATTTACTTTCAGTCTGAGAAATCAACACAAATCAACATAGAGTTTCTGTCTGATAAAGTAATGCAATTTAACAGACGGAATGCTTCTGTCTGACAAAGCAACACAAATCAACAGAAAGAATGGTTCTGTCTGACAAAGTAACACCAACACAGAACAATAGACAGAGTGCCAACATCACAAACATTCTCTCTCTTAGCTCTTCTTGGTCCTAGCTCATGCTCAAACTTTTTATCTGCTCTGCTCCTTCCTGTTCTATTCTTCCTATTCTGCTCTTTCAGCAAGCTCTTCTCATTGTGGGCTCCTTATGATGACATTAGACCTGGAAAGGTCTCCAAACAATTTTAGGCCTACTAAGGGAAACACACACGTATACTATTTCCAAGAAAGACTTGACATAATCAAAGGGGCAGCTAGGTGGTGCAGTGAGTAGATCGTTGGCCCTGAAGTCAGAAGGACCTGAGTCCGGATCCAACCTCAGACACTTAATGCGCACACAAACAAAAAAACCTAGCCGTGTGACCTTGGGCAAGTTATTTAACCCCAATTGCCCTCCAAAAAGCATAATCAAAAGCTTCAAATATCTAAAACAAGGAGCAAAGTACTACTTTGTTTGTCATTACACAGATCTCTACCTTTGTTGTAGATATGTTCAAATATATATGCATATATACATATATGTACAGATGTATGTATATGTGCATACGTTAATTTATGTGTATATCTAATATTTTCATACACATCCAATTGGTCCAACAGTGAGTGGGTATGGAAATGCATGTACACATGTGTACATCTACACACATATGTGAATATGGCCACACTATTGGATTGATATAAATGGATTGTTTCACCATTCAACTCCATGTCATACCCTAGATAGCACCTATTCTTCTTTCATTTGATTCTTTAAAGCCTAGATTCCCAGTACACTATTTTCAAATTTCATTAAGAAGACACTCCCTTTCTCCTGGGTCTGATGCAATCTATACGATTTCATCTAAGAAAGTAGTATATAGATACCTTTAGCTCCTTCATTTAGATTTTGTGCAATACTTGCTTTATTAAAATGATATACAATTTTGAAGTTCATGTCTCCCGTTTTATATCTCCCATGATATTGATAATTGGATCTAGTCAGAATTCTCAAAATATTAAAGTTTATGTGTGGAAGTGATATGTTGTTATGATACAATGGCTTTGTGGTCATAGGATCTAGAATTATGATGGAAACTATCTATTGAGTTCAGCTTATATATGCATAAAAATACTCTCTGCAACACACTTGGTAATAGATAATCTAGACTTCATTATAGGATGTCATCCCATTTTGGTATAACTCTAAGAAATAGCTTTTCATCATACATCAAATCAAAATTTCCTTGTTAGAAAAAAAAAATTCTGCCTTTTGGGGTGAGGCAGCCATTTATCCCTGCTTTCAACTACTTGAAGACAGCTATCTTGTTTTTTTTTCTAAATTTTCTCTAAGTTAAATGTTCTAAGCTTAAAAAAAAAGATCATCATATGGCATGAATTCTAGGCCTTTCACTATCCTGGTTGCCTTCTTCTGGGCCCTCTTTAGTTTTTCTTTTTCCTTCCTAAACTGTGGCACTTAGAACTCAAAATATTATTCAAGATTTGATATGACAAGGATAAGTAGAAGTGGGACTTATCACTTAATTATACATTGTAGAAAATTTTCTGCTTTTATAGGGACAAGGCTCCATATTCCTCCTTGTAGAGAAATTTACATGTCTCCCTATTATCATCTTATCCTCTCCTCTCTCTTTATATGTATGTGCGTATATGTTTATATTATACATATATGTATACACACACACATATATATACATATATATATACATATACATATATATACATATATATATATATATATATCATTCCCAGGATATTCTAGGGGGTACTCTTAGTGTCCAGGTGTCTCTCTTTAGTGCTATCATCTCAAACCCCCATTCTGGTTATTATCCATTAGTGTGTCATTTAACTACTTAACATCAATTAGACTTTTCAGAATGATGCTTACCTCAAAGATATAGCAATAACAATATTACAAATATTTTCCCAAATCATTTTAGTGGTATAATATCTCCTCTACTACTTCTATGCCTGAAGAAAGTAGCCTAACGCTTACCACACCTAATATGTAAGTGTTCTTCTTGGCAAGTATATGGCCAAATGCAACAAAGCTGCCAGATGAGCCTTTGCCTCAGTTATCAATGAACTAGGCTCACATTTGTGTGTGTGTTTGTTTTATTTTAAATTGTTAAATTTTATGGGGACAGTGAGGAGAGAAAAATAAATACTTTCAAAACTAATTTAACTAATTTATTATTTTTAAGAAGGAAATATAACAAAAAATCCTGCCAATATAGCCATGGTGAACAAAACTTATGATTCATACACTGCATAGTAAAATACATTGCCACATGCAATGGGAGCTCAAACATTTCCTCAAGAGCAGAAGATCTTCACTGTTTCAAATATTAGTCTCAGAAAAGCAAGCCTTCCAAGTACTAAAGGCAGCTAATCGAGTTCTCCCTTGGCCCTTAACAGCCAAATTCTAATTATTAAACCAAACTAAAGTATTTTTTCCAGATTGTACTCTAATGGCTCTCTTTGTGAAACTGCCTGACTAAACAGTGCTGTAATCAATTGTCTGCTTCCTACTAGGCTAAATGTCCTTCAGCTTCTAATGGAAAAACACTATTCTCCTTAGATCAGAACTTTCTGGTCCTTTGTACAACCTTTCTGCCATGCACATAATCCATTGGTTTAGTTGCCCTTGCCCTCACAACACTATCTTGTCCTGTAAGACAGATCGGCATTGTTCTGCCCATACTTGGAGGAGATCCTTGACCTCATACATATACTCTAGAGGAAAAGTCCCTTTCACCTTTGCCCTTATACTTCTACTATCGGTCAACATATAAATTTGAATGAGTCAGATAAGTTGATTTTTCTATTCCCTTAATAAGTAATCACCACAAAGACATCTTAAAGTATAGAGTGAAATGATTCATTATGTAGGGCTTCCTGTTAACACAAAATGCAAAACTATGCAGACAAAAAAATGCCAATGGGGATATGCTTTTACAGCTGAATTTTGATGACAGTTAATCAGAGGTCACCCTGAGTTTTAAGTAGCTAACAAGAATACAAACTCCTTAAGGACAGTGATTGTGTCTTGTTACCTTTAGCCCCTGGCATAGTGCCTGTCAGAAAATAGACACTTAATATATGTTCATTGACTATTGTCTTTTAAAATGAACTGAAACATAGGAAGAAAAGATTCAAGAGGAAAAACCGGACTTAATAAATGCAAGGGAGGGTGGTGATGGGGCCAAGATGGCACAGTAAAAGCAGGGACTTTCTTGAGATCTCCCCCAAACCCTGAAAATACCTGTAAAAATGACTCTAAACAAATACTAGAACAAGAGAACCCTCAAAATGACAGAATGAAACAAATTTCCAGCTGAAGACACCCTGGATGTTCAACAGGAAAGATCTGTTTTAGAAGTCTTAGAGAAGAACACAGTCCAGTGAGGGCCACACCAACACATGCAAGGCTAGTGCAGGCCTTAGGGGTCTGCAGTGTCAGTAGTGGCAGTTTCCAGACTTCTGAGCCCACAAACGTGAAAGAGAGCTTATAAATTCAGTACAAGTCAGACCTGGGTGAGAGAGGAGCACAGTCTTGTCCTAGTTCCAGTCCCAGGGTAGCAGCAGGAGTAGCAGTGGTGGCAGGAACTGCTTCCAGAGCTCTCAACCCACAGATAAGGGTGGAGGGGAGGATTGAGTTTCTCATCAGAGGGGAATTGAAAGGATTTCTTTGCTGGCACTGAGGCAGGATGATCTTGGTTAGTCCTGCTTGGATCTGAGTCACAGGCCTGGGTGGTTGTCCTGGGGTGAGGAGGAGTGCTAGCATGGGGAAACTTGTGGAAGCAGTGAAGAGGGAATCCTCCTCAGAATTCCAGAGCAGAAGAATGCTTATGGTCACTCACAGACCAGACAACAGTCCAAGAGAGGAGTAAACACCTCTCCTTTGATCATACCACCATAGAAGAGCTAAAAATTTACACGTTCCAAGAAATATCTATGAAAAGAGCTGCATGGAACTCCTGAAGCTTGGAAAAGCACACCTTTCACACTGGAATCAGAGTACTACCTTAACAACGTGCTAAAAATTCTGAAATTTTCTAGGAAAATGAGCAAACAGTGGGAAAAAATCAGACTATAGAATCTTACTTTGGTGACAAGGAAAATCAAAACATAACCAGAATACAACAAAGTCAAAGCTCCTATATCCAAAATCTCTGAAAAATATGAATTGTTTACAAGTCATGGAAGAGCTCAAAAAGGATTTTGAAAATCAAGTAAGAGAAGTATAAGAAAAACTGGTTAGAGAAATGAGGTTGATTTAAGATAATCATAAATAATGAGTGAACAGTTTGCTAAAGGAGACCCAAAATTGCTGAAGAAAAATACATGTTAAAAAATAGACTAAACCAAGTGGCAAAAGAGGTCCAAAAAGCCAACAAAGAGAAGAATGCCTTAAAAAGTATAACTGGCCAAATGGAAAAGGAAGTCCAAAAGCTCAATGAAGAAAATAATCCCTTAAAAATTGAAATAGAAAAACAAAGAATCAAAGCTTATAAGGTGTGAGACCAAGAGTAGGTTAATTGGTGGTCAGATTAGAACAAAGAATTTATTGTTCAGGTTCACCAATTATCAGAAATGGATGTAGTTAAATGAAACAGTCCTGCAATCTCCCTTGCCTCTTGCCTAACTTCCAGATTTGTTTGAAAGGTCAAACTCTTTCTTTTCCTTTCTTTCTTTTTCTTTTTTTTCCCCAAATGCTTTATTAACTTCTGGTTTACATTATTGATTTCCGTCAGATTTTGAGTTACAATTTTTCCCCATTTTCCCCCTACCCCCCGCCCCAGAATAACAATCATGCAGGATATTCCCTCATCC